>AWOL01S0046110.1:43886-70234 GCA_000715115.1 Nicotiana otophora | reverse complement strand
TGTGGTCGATATTCGGGTATTTCGTAGGTATGCGTATTATGGCTTGATGGGTATTTCCTTATTTACTGTTATGTGTGGATCGGGTGGCACGCCGCCACGGGTATGTTGTTTGGATCGGGTTGCACGCCACAACAGTATTATATTGTTTGGATCGGGTTGTATGCCGCAACGGTATTATGTTGTTTGGATCGGGTTGCACGCCGCAATGGTATCATGTATGGATCGGGTTGCACGCCGAAACAACGAGATGTTGAGTATGGTTCCCTATATCTATTCTTGTGCATTTTGTTTCTCATTCTCTAAGAAAGGCTCATAGCATATTTTCGGTTGTTTTATTCATTACGCGGGTTGGGTAGTTCTTTTCCACAGTTCGTTCTTCCTTGTGTGTCATATTTGAGTTGTACATTTTGGAGCTTCGACGACGCTGTATGAGATTTTAGACAGTGTGTGAGGTGGCTTATTGCCCGAGTAGTTTGTACTGGGTGAGACGAGGTTATTGGACCTGAGGTCATTTCGATCGAATTTATATAGGTTATATTAAAGAGAAAATATCGTTATTCAATTCAGAATGAGGCGATGATCCTTGTCAGGAGGAAAAACTCTATGATTTGTTAATTCGGCAGGTGGTTATGAGTTTTCACACATCTCTTCCGTCATGGAAGTAGTGCGAGAGTTGGAACATGGCTTATATGTGTTATGAGGTATACTACGGGCTTTTGGCCGGGTCAGTAAAATTGCGGGTGTTGTGCTTGGAGGAGGTTGCCTTGGGCAAATGAGTTATGCGGTGCGTTGTGTGATGTCAGCATGGGTGCATGATCATGTTTTGGTAATATGTGTAGTGATCGATACGATGTTCGTATGTTAGAATCAGGTCTTGTAGAGAAATTCGGAGGTTAGAATTTGGTTCTAAGGCTTATTGACCAAATAGAAGAGAGAATCTTCAGTCTGGCTCGAGCTAATGTGCTCAACTGGGTTGTGGTGGCACGGGTAGGTGCACGAGGTGTTGAACAGTGATTTTGGACAACTCCGAAGCAGTTCTTGGCACGTTCGAGGATGAACATATGTTTAAGTAGGGGAGAATGTAACGACCAGAGCGTTCGTTTTGACCTCTAGCGCGCCGTTCGACAGTTTGAGGCCTTAAATAGCTTCACTTCATGTATTACGACTTGTATGTGTGGTCGGAATCAAATTTCGGGAAATTCAGAGTTGATTCGGATGGAAATTCTAATTTCGGAAGCTTTAAGTTGGATGAATTGACTAAGGTTTGACTTTGGAGAAAAAGACCTCAGAATTGGGATTTGAAGGTTCCAATAGGTTCGTATGATGATTTCGGACTTGGGTGTATGTTCGGGTTGAGTATCGGGTGGTCCGGAAGCATTTCATTGCTTATTATGGAAGGTTGACATTTTGAAGGTTTAAGAATTTCATGAGTTGGTTTGAAGTGAATTTTGATGTTATCGATATCTATTTTGGGTTCCGAGCCTTGGAATAGGTTTGTGTCGTGATTTGTGGCTTGTGCGTAAGGTTTGGCATCATTCCGGAAAGGTTTGATATGATTCGGACGCGTTTGTCGAAGTTTGAAAGTATAAAGAAGGATTTTGATCGTCGATTCGTAGTTTTGATGTTGTTTGGTGCGATTTAAGGCCTCGAGCAGGTTCGTTTCATGTTGTGGGATGTGTTGGTATGTTTGGATGGGGTCCCGGGAGCCTCGGGTTTGAAACGGATTGAAATTGGATTGAAATTTGGATTCGAGGAAATGCTGAGGACTGCTAAAGTCTGTGTCATCGCACCTTCGGTGGTTTGGTCGCAGGTGCGAGGGAGGTCATCGCAGAAGCGGAGAAGGTCAACCAGGGGTAGGGCCATAGGTGCAAAGCTTTGGTCGCATCTGCGCAAGTGCATAAGCGAAGGCGTTGGGCACAGAAGCGAGAGAAGTAGCAAGAGCGGAAGAGGCTCGCACCTGCGATGTCGCAGAAGCGGGCAATATTTTCGCCGGTGTGAAGCATCGTGTTTGGGTGATTTTCCTTGGAAGCGGAGGAGTGGTCGTAAAAGCGACACCGTAGGTGCGACATTTTGGCCTCAGGTGCGAGATTATCGCTGGGCAGAAGGGTTCTTAAAATCGAGACTTAGCTCTCATTTCTCTCCTTTTCCACTAGGATGGCCGAATTTGGGGAGCTATTTTGAGGGGTTTTTTATCGAGCAACTCGAGGTAAGTGATTTCTTCCTATTACAAGTTAAATACATGGATTATACAAGGATTTAAACATGGAAACTAGTAGAATTTTGTGAGATTTTTAAAGAAACCTAGAAATTGGTATTTTTGGACTTTTACCACGAAATTGGACATGGAATTAGGAATAAATTATATATTTGAGCTCGTGGTGTTATGGGTGATGATTATCTTCGAAAATATTTGGAATTCGAGTACGTGGACCTGAGGGTTGACTATTATTGACTTTTCGAGCGGAGTTGGGAGTCATTATAAATTGTCAAATTTTAAGCATTTGAGTATATTTTTGATTGATTTACACATTGTTTGACTAGTTCGGGACGTTTGGCTTTGAGTTGAGGTGTTAAAGAGGCGTTGGAGCCGGTTATGGGACTTCGGAGTGAGGTAAGTCTCCTGTCTAACTTTGTAAGGGGGAAACTACCCCTAGGTGATGTAATTGTTATATGCTAATAGTTGTGGGTGCTACGTACGCACGAGGTGACGAGAGTCCGTACGTAGCTAAAACATGTTTATGTCCGGGTAGACTTAGGACTTTTCCATGTAATACTTAAAATATTTGAATTCATTTCGCCGTCTTAATTAATTAAATTTATAATTGAAATTGATTTAGAAATGCATGTATATATATATATATTGGGCGGAGCCTTATCACCTTGAGTTGTTGGCAAGCTATTTAAGAAACGGTAAAGCTTATATTCACTTTGTGCTCATGTACTGCTTTGTAAGCACGTGTCTCGTAATTTGATGATTTTCTTCCTTTCTTATGGAGCGGGCTGAACGCTTCGGCAGTATAATAGATGCATCTATGATTCGTGCCACTTGACCCTCAGCAGTGTACACATTATTCCGGATTGGGCCGAACGACATCGGCATAATAGCAGTCCGAATATTCACGAGATTATCCTTTCATTGATGCCTGACATTTTATATGGTATTCCTTATTCATTTGATACTGGCACTTGATATTTTTCGAGTTGTTGAGATAGTATACAAGATTGAGAAGTGTATATCGTTAAAAGAAATTTTGAATGAATATGTTGGCTACCGTTTCATCCCATTATTATTGTTGTGTTTCATATCTGCTTATGATTCATCATATTGCTTTATTGGACCTCTAGTAAGTGTCGATGTCAACCCCTCGTCACTACTTATCTGTAGTTAGGCTAGATACTTACTGGGTACGCGTTGATTTACGTACTCATGCTGCACTTCTGCACCAAATGTGCAGGATCCGACATGTTTATCTAGTGGTTATCTTGATGCGTAGGCGCAACTGTTGAGGAGAATTTATGGTAAGCTGCATTGCAGGCTACGCATCGCAACCCACAAAGTCTTCATTGTACTATTTACTTTATCCTATCTTATTTACATTTCAGATAGATGTTGTACTATTATTTTATTCCTTAGTAAATGCTCATGCACTTGTGACATCGGGTTTGGGGGGTGTTCTAGAATTTGTTATGGATTATTTTATACTGATCCACTTTCACTTATTCTTTTAACGAAACTGTACGTAACTACAATTTATTGTAATGCACCCACCTCGTTATCTAAAAAAGATTCAATGATTTTAAAAATGATAAAATGAATAATTAAGTGTTGGCTTGCCTAACGGCGATGTTGGGCACCATCACGGCCTATAGTGAATTTTGGATCAAGACAGGAACGTGCAAGGACAATGCTTGGCTATCTAACCTTTACCTTAATTCTCAACCTCCACACCTTCCTATCTAGGATCATGTCCTCAGTAAGCTAGAGCATCTCCCTGTTTTGCCTCATCACTTCTCTCCAATACTTCTTCGGCTTACCTCTACCTCTCCTTGGGCCCTCCAAGACCAGCTTCTTACACCTCCTCACCGGGACATCTGTGTCTCTCCTCTTCACATGCCCGAACTATCTAAGTCTCACTTCCCGCATCTTATCCTTCACAGGAGCCACACCCACCTTGTCCCGAATAACTTCATTTTTAATTCTATCTAACCTGGTATGTCTCCCATCTATCTCAACATCCTCATTTCAGCTACCTTCATCTTCTAGACATAGGAGTTCTTGACTGGCCAGCACTTAGCCCCATACAACATATTCGTTCTGATTACCGCTCTATAAAACTAACCTTCAAGTTTCGATGGCACATTCGTATCACACAAAATACCATAAGTGAGCATCTTTTTTATCCATCCTGCCCCAATATGATGTGTGATATCCCCGTCAATCTCCCAATTCCCTTGTACAACTGACCCAAGGTACTTGAAACTCACTCTCCTAGGGATGACTTGTGAATCAAGCCTCACGTCTTCATCCACTTCCTGAGCCACACTACTAAACTTGCACTCCAAGTATTTTGTCTTGGTCCTGCTCAACTTGAAACATTTAGACTCCAGGGTCTGTCTGCAAACTTCTAACCTTTCATTAACACAGCCTTGCGTCTTGTCAATCAGTATAATATCATCTACAAATAACATGCACCACAACACCTTCCCTTTGAATGTGACCCGTCAGTGCATCGATCACCAAGGCAAATTAAAAAAGGCTGAGGGCTGACCCCTGGTGCAGCCCCAACACAACTGAAAAATGCTCCGAGTCCCCTCCCACTGTCCTCACCTGAGTCTTAGCTCCATCATACATATCCTTAATAGTCCTAATGTAAGCAACAAGAACACCTCTTGCCTCCAAACATCTCCATAAAACCTCCCTCGGTACTTTATCGTAGGCCTTCTCTAAGTCGATGAATACCATATGTAAATCCCTCTTCCCCTCCCTATATTGCTCCATCAATATTCTCCTAACAATATGAATAACTTCCGTAGTCGATTGTACCGGGCATAAATCTGAACTGGTTTTCGAAAATAGACACAATCTTGTTTACCCTCAACTCCATCACTCTCTCACATACTTTCATAGTATGGCTTAGTAAGCGTCAAAATCTTAAAAGGAAGTTAAAATCGATTGGAAGGAGCGATTATATTGATCTGATTTAACGTGTAAATATATCTTACTTAAATCTATGATGCAAAAAGGAAAATGTAGAGTTTCTCTATGCACAATGCATCAACGTACGTATACTATAACTTCACAAGTGCCCCATTGGTTAGTCGGATGCAATAGTGAAATTTCCAACATGGAGATAGATAAGGTAGCTTGCAAGTCAAAGTTCCCACTGGAGGCCAAAAAAGCACCAGGCAATTTTGTCCCATATGTATAGAGGAGGTCCAGGAGGATCTCTCTCAAAACTGAGAATGTGAAGAGAGAGATAGCGAGAGAAGATGCTGATAATCCTGACCAGAAATTGGGTGTATATATAGAGAGGGACTTTTGTGTGTGACTTTGAATTTATCTTCACGATACGGCGCCTCATAGGTGGTCGCAACCCCCCAGTCGGTGCTACTCTCTTGTACTTATTTGGTTCATAAGATTCATTCCCTTAATAGTTAGTTTTACGTTTCATTGTTTTTTTCTGCATTATTCAGTTCTTGTGTCATGCATCGCCATATATACATTATTCTGATTCTTTAATAACTGGAAAAAAGAGTCTAAGTTTCCTTGATTTTATCTAATTATAAACAAGACTTCTAACAAAAAAACATTCTTTTTACTTAGCTATCTGAAGAAAGCTCGCCTGTGAATCATGAATAGATCTAGCAGCTTCCCTGCCACAGTTATCCTTATCCAATTTGATCGATTAAATAGTAGTATTCATTTCACCAATTCAAATATGGACACAATACTACTCCCATTTTTATTCTTTTGCCCGACTAAAACCTGCTAAAAGTAAAGAAAAAAGAGTTTAGTTGTCGAATTAACCAAGGTAATAAACTTGAGAGATAAAGAGCGGAGCCTAAAAGAGATTAAATGACTCCATTTATTTTAATCTACTACTTGTATTGAAAAGACGCTCATATTTGGGGAAACCCGTTGTTAGTTTGCAAATTAATTACTTGATCATCAGCGTGCAAAAATCTGAGGATTATAGGGTGGCGCTGATAATTACATTTTCGAAGTCACGAAAATGTATAGGGATTTACAACGTCCATTAATCCCGACGGAGCCAGTGAGATACCTATTCGAATTTATTCCAATCCCTTTGCTTCAAGCCATTTACCTCTATTTTGGAGTTTCATGTCATGACCCGTCACATCATCATGCCATGTAGGTGTTACTTGGCATATATTTTTGTCACATGGAAGAGTTACATAGGTTGGAGACTAGCTCATGATAGAATATTCTAGAACAATAGAGAATTTCCGTGGGAAAGTTCTAGATATTTATGGACTTGATAGAAAGACTCTTTTTGGAAGCATTGAAATGCTCTAGTCATGTAGAAAATTCTAGAGGGTGTACTTATTTATAAATATGGAAAAACTTGTGGAACAATTATTATTTACACACTAGCCCCTAGGTGATCAGTATAACTAGGGAGTATTCATTTGTAATTCACCAAGCAAACAATTCAAGTTCTCTTTAATACAAAACTTCCTTTAACAATTCTCTTATATTCTTTCTACCATTCTCTTACCGATTTTGAGTGTGGTAAGCCTGACTTGGCATAGCAAGAACGTGAGCAAGTTGTGCAAGATCGTGAGCGAATTGTCAAGTGCCGCACTAGCGCTTAGTTCAATACTAAGGACGTGACATTAAACTATAGTATTATGAAAGAGTCAAGAAATTCTAAAGAACAGCAGAAAGCTTTAATTAGTTGCGCTTAATAAAAAAGCTACTCCACTTATTTATTAAAGACCTGCAAACACCAATATTAAACGTGAATGCCAGTAGTCAGCCTGAGCTTTTCAAAAACAAATCTACTTTGTTTATATTGTAGTAGTAGTAGTAGTACTAACTGCTGAAGAGTTAGAAAATTACTTGGTCCTTTTTTTAAGTGGCTGTTTCTTTTAAGCTTTTAAATTATGTGTGCAACGGTCGACCAACCTTTGGTACTTCACTCATTCTATTATTCCTTATCATGTAAAATTGTTAATACTTCTTACTGGATAAAACCTATGTAAATGCGGCTTTATTTATACGAATCAAGAATATATTTCAAGACAAACCAACAACTAGTGATTAATTAGTGGACACAAGATCATATGAGGAGATATGTAATCCCACTATTCTTAGATTACCAAGATCATTTATGCATGGCTAACCGTGATTGCCTCATTCCTTAATTGGCCACTCAAAGAGTCACCCCTTTTTCGGTTTTGGCAATTGGCCGGCTCTTTATTTTGCCTCCTTCCCTCTTATTTTTGCCGTTTCAAGTAGTAAATTGATTATCGGGACAATCACGAGTTTAACGTTTATAGAAAAATTTCGTATTTTATGATAGTATTCCATTTTAAAGCTTATGACGATTCATTCTCTAAGAAAATATGAGTATGAATATATTTAATTAACGACATGGATAAAAAGATTGTTGTTCATTTTTTGTTTTTCACTAACTTTTAGAAAAAATAAATGAAGTATATATTTTATAATTTTATTTATAATAATGATATCATTTTCAAAAGTCTTAAAAAATAATTTGGGGAATGAGTAGTTAATGATAAGGCTAAAATAAGAAAAAAGAATTGCCTTTCTCTTGATTTAGTATCGTAAAAAAATAGAAAATATATTTTTAATATAGTGGATAAATAATGATTAAATTAGAGTTAGTTTAGAAAATCACTCTCTTTTCTTCATTCTCACAGTGAAACTTTCACTGTACTAAGAGCCTGCAGAGGCTCGCTAACTACTACAATTCCCAAAGCCTAGCCCCTATCCTCTACACCTTACAACCCAACCGGCTGTCTTTTTCCCTAATTACCTGAACTACCCCTATATATCTTTCCTCTGTAATATGGCATTTTCCTAACATTTAGTTACTCTTTCCTTCCCGAGACAAGTCCAATATAGGGTTACTTTAGTCCTTTCGTGCATGCATACATTCATACCAAGACGAAATTCCTCTCTTCGGCCGCTAACCGCCATGTTTTCAGAGATTTTCAGCACCAAAAACAATACGCATGTCAATGACTTCACTTCCTTTTGTTAATTTTGACTCTCTCTGTCCCCAATTCTCCTTTTATATATAGAGCCATGTAGAGATCAGTAAGAAGAAATATATAGAAGATTTCTTTCTCTTTCTTTTGAGTGTTGAAAATGAATGATGATAACAGCGTCGAAATGTTAGCATCTGAAACTCCAGTAGGATCCAGGTGGAATCCAACAAAGGAGCAAATTGATTTGCTTGAGAGCATATACAGGCAAGGGATAAGGACACCAAGTGCTGAGCAGATACAGCAGATTACTTTGAGATTAAGGGCTTTTGGTCACATTGAGGGAAAGAATGTCTTTTATTGGTTTCAAAATCACAAGGCAAGGCAACGCCAGAAACAGAAGCAAGATAAATTTGCTTATTTCAATCGCTTTCTTCATAGAACTAATGTTTTCCCACCACCTCGCCCAAATGGTTTGTACTTTCTTCTTTTACCTTTATTTTTTCATCATTTCTGGATTAAGATTGCATTATATTCGCATATAGTCTGTGATTTAAATGTACTTTATAAATTGTCTGTTAGGATATGTACTTCTATCTCTATTAAGTCGTCGGACTGGATTGTACTTTCTGTAGGAAGACTGTATCCTTTCTGATGGACAATTTGTCCACATTTTAGATTTTATGTTTGCTTTTCAGGGAAGTTTTCAGTTTCTGAGCATATATTGTCTCCTAGCGTTTTGCTGCCTTCACTTCTCTAATCACGCCAACTATTAGTCCCCACGGGGAAACTTGTTTTTCTCTGTCAAAATGATTCTTATATATGACGATTAAAAACTTGAGTTTAATTTCTCTAACGTGTGTTTAACTTTTACGAGCGAAAAGATAATTACATGTAATTGTTCTTAATAAGTAGAATTAGTAACCTTTAAGAAATTACTAATTGGTATAGACCTGCTACAACATGTTAAGCTATCTCTTTAGTGCTATATCAGTGTATGTATAAGTTAAAACTATAGAGTGATACTCATAAATTATTACGTTTTCCAGTTGTTTGCAGCCCTTATTATACGCCACAAAACAATCTAGGGTTTTATCAGCAGTATCCAGTTCCCAGTCTAATCCTCCCGGGACCAGGTGGTTTCAAAAGGAGAGCAACATGTGATGCTGCTGTATACATCAATGCTACTTATTCTCAAGAAAATAGCAACAACATGGCACATCTCAGCCCAAATGAAAAGCAATTTAATCATCAAGAAACTTTGAATCTTTTTCCACTGCACCCAACTGGGATTTTACAAGAAAGGACTACAAGCTCTTCTTCTCCTTCTGCTCATGATCAATCGACTAATCCTAGTAATTATACTCCTTCAAATTTAGTGGAAGCAAACTGTTTTACCGATCTTGGAATTGGTGCTGGTGATCATCAAGTCTTTAACTTCTTACGTGGAAAGGGTCCTTGTGAGAGCCATTATTGAGAATTATTTTGTAACATTTTGCTGTGTTTTCATCTGGTTGGGTTCTGCTTCGTGTTTTGTGTTAATCTCAAAGAGTATATGTGAGCATATCCATCTGAACAACGCAATATATTGTGAATTTAATTGTAATTTCATTTTGTGGAAAGGATATGACATTTCTTTTTAATTTCTCTACCTCCGTCATTTCATCTCATCACAATGTTATTACTCTTGATTTCATTGTATGTAGGGTTCATGGTGGTCGTATAATTTGAAGCTGAAACCCCCTTATAAGGCGGTGAACTGAATTCTAGATTGAGTCTTTTTCGAAATAAAATTGTAGTTTGCAGTACTTATCGTCTAATTGTTTTTCTAGTTGCAGTTTCACGAGAATAATTAGTAGTAGTACCTTGTTGAGCTGCTTCCTCCCATTTTCTAGAATTTAATTTAGGCTTGGTCAAAGCTATCCTTATTGCTTTATCTGTTGTAAAATTTCTCCAAGTAAACTAAGGGCCTCTTTAGAAAGCTACTTTGAGTGCAACTAAGAATGGATAATTCAATTCTTAATTATATAGTGACTTTTCTCCTCTTCTTTTTTTATAGTAATTATTTTCCAATTATTTTCTTTTCATCTTTCTATCCATTTCCTTGACTCTTAAATTTTTTTCTTCCTTTTTTGTTTTTTTAGTTATCATACTTGTACTGTTACTTTTTTCCTGAGCTTTTATATTTCAAATATTTTTCCTTCATTCTTTTTATTTTCGGTGAAGTGAATAATTTGTTTAATGAATTTGGGTTAATAATTACTCCTATGTTAGTTTGAAAAGAATATTATGCTTTATTATAAACTTGAAAATATATTTTTTTATATATAAAGTATAATGTAGGTAGATTGATAGATAATATTTGTATCTTATTTAATATGATCTTGTAAAATTTATAGAATAAGTTGGGGTGTGGCATCTCTACCCGTGGTAATTACACATCTTGGTAATACACATGACTTTTCAAACAGACCCAAAATATATATCGACACTAGGAATGTCATTCACTTCAAATTTAGTTTTAGTTGCTCAAAACACCCTTGGTTAGAGTGATTTAAACAAATTTATTTCATATTCACAGTAGATGTGTTTCAATTTGAGAAATCATATGATTTTTATATTTCTTTAAACATGCATTACACGGTGTTCTTATAAGAACTAGTTTAAATTTAAAAAGAGAAAAAAAAGGAATAACTAAAGAAAATTGGAGTCTAGTTAATTTGGATGATTTAAGGTAGCATAATTTTCTCTTGCTTATTGTCTTGAAAAGGAATTCATGGATTGTGATAGGAAAAAAAACTTAGAACTTTTTCTGCGGTGAGGATGAAATCTTTCAATGAAAGAAATAGTACAATGGCAAAGGTATTTAAGCTGCTCCGTTCTGACCATTGTTATTCCTCTCGAAAGAACAATATATAATTATCTGTTTTCATACCTTCTAATCTTCCATAAGTGTGGATCTCCAGATGCCCATTGCTTAATTAGCATCTGGGTGAGCTTTATTACAGTATTTGTTCTTCAATTTTATCCTACATTGAATTGCTTCTTTTAAAAAAACTTTTAAGGATATTTTGATCTATTAACAATGTGTTTACCCTTAAATCGGATAACAATTAAATTTGTACGCGGCTTTAAGGATACGTGAATTGATTTGACATAAATAATCAAAAATATTAGATAAATGAGTTAAAGACAAAATAAACGATCAAACCAGTTGTAATGTTATGGTCTAGCCCAAACCTAGGTTGAAGAGTAATTTTGCCCTTGATCGGAGCCTTGGTTTGAGCGCAATTATGAATGAAGAACAGAACAGTTAAATAAGAACTTTTGCAGTAGCTAGAAAGTAGAAAATAAATTTATATTGCCTTGATTCGCGTGTTACCATGTATCTTACAAAAGAAAAACCTCCCCTTTATATAGTAGGAGAGTTTCATCTCTAGTACAAGTCTAAAAAAAAGGTAAAAATCTTCCTTTTTCATTAATTACTGATCTGTAACTGACATCGAGCGAGATCTGCATCGTGATATCCGGTCAAGTATGAATATCACGGCCCTTTATCCATCGTGTATAACAATTTACCGTATTTTCTGAGGTTTTAGAACTCGTTCTGGGTCCGGGGAGCATCGCTTTATCATGCCCGATGATGAATACATCGTTCTCTTTTCATAGGTCTCGATACGAAGGGCTCCTAGCCTTGGTTTTAGTCTCATGCGTCCATGCCCTTCTTTTGTTTTCTTCACCGAAAAATCGGGGTATGTATTATTTCCGATTTTTCCCGTATACAGATCGTCCCCTTATTTTTTGGAGAGTAGATTTGCCGAAACGATGGGAAACGATAGAAGAACCCCGGTTCCTTCCTTCGTACGTTATAACTGAGATGACGGATAAATCGAAACGTCCCATCAGTCGCGTTGATCTGACTTCGGACACGTGTCAGTTACCAGCTGGCGGCCTTCGAATTCGAAACGTCGCGCATTGATTGTTTTTTCCCTTATAAAAGCCTCAACCTTTTTTACTTCTTCCACTTTCTGACTCTAAACTTTACCCTCGATCACTTCTTCCACTTTCCGACTCTAGACCTTACCCTTGAACTTTCTAACGGCTTTTAACTTCTCCAGATCTTCATACATTATTCTTTCAGCCTTCATATCTTCATCTTCATTTTTATACATCTTCTTTAAACCTTCAACCCTAACCTTCATACCATCTTCAAATCTTCATATTTTTCATATTATAATGGCAAAAACTTCCAAGTCAGCGCCTCAGCGGGCTGCTCCTTCATCTTTCCATTCAGCCACAAATGCCGAGGTAGCCATTCCTGAAGTGGCTCAAGATCCCCCCATGAAGAGCTTTATACCCAGGGGCTACTCTATCGAGGACGACTCCAAGGTCGAGAAGGCCTCTAGTCAACAAGACTGAGGTGAGGGAGCATGGAGATACATATGCTCCGTTACTGAACAACGCAAAATATTGCGGGGCTATGTACACATGTGGTGACGAGAGTCCGTACGTAGCTAAATTCATATTATGTCTGGGTAGCCTTAGGTTTCCGTCATGCTATAACTGTACTATTTGAGTTGCCCATTGCCTATTAAATTCCTTTATTTTATGTTGCGACTTGAGACTAGACTTGTGTAGAGTGATAAACTTGCTATTGTAGAGATTCGACGGGCTTCATGATTAGCCGCAAAATAATTTTACTGCTCTTACGCATTTCTCCCGCGTTATGTGTTTCATCGAAAGGTTTCCCTTAAAATTTATAACTCACATGTCTATTTGTGAGTGAGGTCAAGGACCCGTTAAATCTTCTTACTCTAATGGAATCGGGCCGTTCGCCTTGGTAGTTTAATAGATATATCTATAGTTTGTGTCGTTCGATCCTCGGCAGTACACACATTATAATGGGATCGGGCCGTACACCTCAGCAGGATTATGTATCACACTCTCATGGGAGCGGTCCTTTTGCCTCGGCAATATAATAGATGTATCTATGGTTTGTGCCTTTCGATCCTCGGCAGTGCACATATTATGATGGGATCGGGCTGTACGCCTCATCATTTCTATAAATACTCTTATGGAATCGTGCATAATATTTGACAAAAAGCCAGTGTATCTGTGAGTTTTTCCTAATTTGAACTCTGACGACCTATCTAGTAAGGCCCATTATATATATACTCTGATTGAGGAGGTAACTGCTAATTGGGAGCTTGAGTTTATTGTCGAGAGGAGGATTGTACCACGTATTATACTTGTCATTCTGTGTATTTACTCTGCCTCACATCTGCTTACTTCTATTGTATCCGTCTTATTGGGCCACTAGTAAGTATCGATGTCGACCCCTCGTCACTACTTTTCTGGGGTTAGCTAGATACTTATTGGGTACGCGTTGATTTACGTACTCATGCTGCACTTGATGCATTTATTGTGCAGGTATATATATGTGTTTCTGGTGGTCCTCTGGGCGCAGAGGTGCGGAATTTACGGGGACTTTAAGGTGAGATGCATTCCGTGTTACGATCCGCAGCATACAGAGTTTCCATCAGAGTTATTTATATTCTTTTGTCTAACTTGAATTCCAAACAGATGTTGTATTTTATTATATTTTCTAGTTATTGCTGATGCACTTGTGACACCGGGGTTTGGGGGTTTCTACGGGTTGTTCATTCTTGTAGTTTGTGTAAATATTATCATTTACCCTGTAAATTTTATTTTATACTATTTAATTAATGGAAATTATAATTTTAAAGTAGTAAAATGAGTAAATAAGTCGATCAATCACCGTTGGCTTGCCTGACGGCAGTGTTAGGCGTCATCACGACCTATAGTGAATTTTGGTCGTGACAGCTTGGTATCAGAACGTTAATGGTAGGGTGTTTGGTTATGTATCGAGGCAGTGAATGACTTTAAAGGAGGATTTCTCAGTGCATGATTTAGAGGTTCAGCATTCAATTCCAGCAAAGGAAAGGCAATCGGACTATGGATGTTCAGGCCTTGGTTGATGAAGTGACAGAACTTGGTATTTTCGAATGTTGTGGAAATCTCATCTGTGATGTGGTATCGTTGTCCTTGTTGGAACACATTAAGGTTCGCCGGTGTTATGGTCTTCTTTGATTTGACTTCGGGGTAGGATGTTGGGAAAGTGGCGCCTAAGAAGCGGTTGTCAGATGTAGAGAAGTGTAGCGGTTTCAAGATTGAATTGGTGTTTCTAGTGTTGATGGATCGAGAAAGATGATCTTCTAGGAGGTTTAGAGTTGGTAGCAATTTATTAGTTTTGGTACTACAGGTATGGATTTGATTTGAGGCAACAATTGGGCAGCGGAGTATGAGGAAGGACATGGCAGGAGGTGTCTCGCGGTGGATGGATTACTAGCAGGCCAAGTACGAAAAATAGAGGTCGAGAAGTTGCTTAAAGGAGATAGTTTGACCGAAGTGGGAGTGGCAGAGTAGCATATGGACTCTGTGGTAGGATAGCCACGTACCTTGAGGAATATTAGAGCGATTTGGGAGGCATGGTGGAAAGTGACTCGGTCCATGGATTATAGTTGGAATGGTGGTTACTGAACGGAGAAAGATTGAATATGGCATAAAGGAGTTTGCTTGAAATGAAGAGGTGTGTGAAGATTTGACTATTGTTTCGGATGCAACAGGACTTTAAGTCTGGAAGGTATTGTTGAACTTTCGGTTGGTGTCAATGGGGAAGGAACATACGTGTACAGCTGGTGGACGAGCATGGGCTCAGGAGGATTTACTGATTTCGTGGTAGTTTCACCCAGTGCAACGTCGTTGGAAGATGTCCGCATGGAATTTTCACATGTGGGTTATCTCTTGTGAGCAGGTTAGTGGTTACGTGATGTTGAAGAAGCTTCTGAAAAGAATACTACTTGCTACCTGGTAAGCGGTCGAATATGTGATTATGACTGATAACTCAGAATGTTCATGAAAAGCTTAACAAAAGACTTCGAGAAATTTGGCGGGTTAATAGTACGAGATCATGATAATTAAGAAGGAGGAATCGTTGTGGGTTCTATATTATGTGATGGTAGCTTAAAGCTAAGTGGGGGAGCCCCACCGTCAATGATTGGATCGCGTAGTTGTCTGCTTGTGCTGTTTCTAGTTATCGATGTGTTGGTGGATCATTTATGACTAAGAAAAGAAAATATCAGGAGAAATTCGAGCAAGGAACTTGATGAATGTGCGCTATACTTTGCCTTGTCAATTGAGGTGCAGGTTTTGGGAAGACTTAGAGTTATGCTTCTTGTGGATGTGATGTACAAGAAAAAGAATTCAGCTGGTTGCTTCTTTGAGAGGGTGTTCATGTGCTAGCAGAGCGTTGAAGTTTGGTTATATTCGGGATCAGGTCAGAGTGGGTGACTCTCAACAACGGTCCTTGTAGGTTCAAGAATTTAAGTGTAGTGCCTAAGGATTTCGGGTCCGTTGCGTGGTTAAGGATCGAATTTTCACAGTGGATTACAAACGGCACTTGGAATGTTCTATGTTATCATCGGGTATGCGGTGTAGTATTGGAGGAAAGCAAGAAATAGCTTCGGATTCGTGAAAGGTCTTGCAGAATGGGTGTACCAGTTGGAGATGCTATTATGCGCATAAGGAGAGTATGAGATGGTTCATAAGTATTGAGATGATGTGGTCTCGTGATGCGTATCACTCGGGATGAGTGCGGATTTGGTTCGTTACAATTCTAAATAGAGATATTATTATTTTTAAGGCAAGTTGAGAGTAAATTGAAAGAAGTTGGGTTGGTTAGTAATGGCTGAATCAACATGATTGTGGCAAAGATCAGTTCCTTCAACATGTGAATTTATACATGTGGTTTGTGGTTGTACACGCGGGCTTGACAGCCACACAACTTGATCGATTTGGGAGGTATTTGATTCAAATATCTTTGTGGTGTAATTAGATTCCAGAGGAGTCATGGCGGTTTAGATCACAACTTGAGGTTTGTATTTTCTGCGGTTTGGAAATTCAGTTACGTGTTGCATTGGCTCTTCTGAAATGAGCTAAGTGAAAGGTTTCTAGCCAATGAAGTATTTATTCTACTGGTAGTTCAGGGGTTATGATGAATTCGTGTATTCTGGCATAGCGGTATGTTAGGTATAGTGAGCGGCATGGGAATTTGAAAGTTGTGGATCAAGGTTGCGGTGCGGTGTTGACAAGAATGTCACGAGCTCAGATGAGCTGGGGAGAATTAAGATATTCAGAGTAAGCTGGCATTTTCTTTAGTGTCACCTGAGAACATTCTGTGTAAGAGGCTTGGTGTATTGATTTGCGGATTCTTGATTTGCTTTACCGAATTAGAACGGTTGGTGGTATGGATGTGTAGACTTTGCTACCTAGTGCGAAAGGTCGTGGGAGAGTATCCCACGGGGAAATCTTTATAAGTGTGACATGTTAGTCACTTGATTGTAAAAGATTGAGACCAAGCATGGAGATTATGGTACTATCGTTAATATGAGAGTTTATGCCTAGAAGGTACTCTATTGCATTGGTTGTGAACTGTAGGAGTTGTTCCAAATTGAGACGGCTTGATTATTCACACATGTGTTGAGATCCTATGTAGCTTGTGGTGTTATATGAGCAGGATGGCCCTCGAGATGCAGGTCATTTATCGCGCCTTAGTTGTGCTTGGGTTTGTGGCGTATTGCGCTATCTGTCTTCCCAGAGTTGTATTTTTGCACTTGGCGTGCTTGTGGACGATATTTGGTATTACCTAGGTATAAGCATTATGGCTTGATGGGTATGTCCTTATTTATTATTATATGTGGATCGGGTAATACGCTACCACGGGTATCATGTTTGGATCGGGTTGGACGCCGCAACCGTATCATGTGTGGATCGGGTTGCACGCCGCAATAGTAAAATATTGAGTACAGTCCCCTATACTTATTTTTTGTATTTGTTTCTCATTCCTCGAGAAAGGTTCATAGCATCTCTTCGGTCGTTTTATTCGTTATGCGGGCTGGGTAGTTCTTTTTCCAGAGTTCATTTTTCCTTATGTATCACATTCGAGTTTGTAGCTTGTTGACGCTTTGGTGGTATCATATGAGATTCTAGATGGTGTTTAAGGTGGCTTATTGCCCGAGCAGCTTGTCCTGGGTGAGACGAGATTATTGGACCTAGGATAAGTGCGATCGGAGTCATGTAGGGTATATTAAAGAGCAAATATCGTTATTCATTTCAAAATGAGGTAATGGTCCTTGTCAGGAGGAGAGATTCCATGATTTATTGATTCGGCAGGTGGTTATGAGTTTCTACACGTCTCTTTCGTCGTGGCAGTATTGCGAGAATTGGAATATGGATCATATGTATTATGAGGCGTATTACGGCCATTAGATTCGTGATATTTCAGTTGTTGTGGTTAGATGATGTATTATGGGCATGTGAATTATATGGTGCATGGTGTGAATTCAGCGAAGGTGTACGATCATGTTTTGGTACAATGTGTAGTGATTGAGACGTTGTTCGTATGTTAGAATCGGGTTTTGTAGAGAAATTCGGAGGTTGGAATGTAGATCTAAGGCTTTTCGACTAAATAAAAAGGGGGGATCTCCAATATGGCTCGGGCTAATGTGTTCAACTGGGTTGTGGTGGCAGGGGTAGGTGCACGAGGTGTTAAACAATGATTTGGGAACTCCGGAGCAGTCCTTAGCACGTTCGAGGACGAACGTATGTTTAAGTGGGGAAGAATGTATGACCCGATCGGTCGTTTTGATCTATAGCGTGCCGTTCATTGAGGCCTTGAGTAGCTTCACTTCAGGTATTATAACTTGTACGTGTGGTCGGAATTGAATTTCGGGAAGTTCAGAGTTGACATGGATAGAAATTTCTAATTTCGGAAGCTTTAAGTTGGAAGAATTGACTAAGGTTGGACTTTTGAGTAAACGACCTCGGAATCGGGATTCAAAGGTTCCGATAGGTTCATATGATGATTTCGACTTGGGCATATGTTCGGGTTGTGTATCGGATCACCCGGGAACAATTCGGCGCTTTATATGGAAAGTTGGCATTTTTGGAAGCTGTAGAATTTCATAAGTTTGGAATGAAGTAGATTTTTTATGTTATCAATGTCCGTTTAGAGTTCAGAGCCTTGGAATAGGTTCCTATCATGATTTGTGACTTGTACGCACAGTTTGGCGTCATTCTGGAATGTTTTGGTATGGTTCGGACGCGTTCGTCAAAGTTTGAAAGTTGGAAGTTGAAAGAAAGTTTTTGGCCGATTTGTAACTTTGATGTTGTTTGACGTGATTCGAGGTTTTGACTAAGTCTGTATCGTGTGGTGGGATGTGTTGGTATGTTTGGACTGGATTTCGGGGGCCTCGGGTGCCAATCGGGTTGGAAACATATCGGGTTTGGACTTGGAAGAACTATTGAAGCTTAAGGCTTCTGGTGCGATCGCACCTGCGAGGTTATGGCTGCAGGTGTGAGACCGTGGAAATGGCCTATGAGTCGCAGAAGCGGTAGGGAGTGAGCTGGATGGGATTCGCAGGTGCGAGGAATTGGCAGCACATATGGGCTCGCAGATGCGGGCAGAGGAGCGCATAAGCGGAAGTGGCCTAGGCTGGTTGATTGCAGGTGCGGGTGCTGTAGCGCATCTGCGGAGCCGCAGGTGCGGTCATGGGCACGTAGGTGCGGAGTGGTGCTCAAGCTGGGGAGTCCGCAGGTGCGGAGGTTTTTCGCAGAAGATGATCCGCACTTGCGGTTGATTGGCCGCAGAAGCGGAAAGGGCTGGCCTTGGGGGAAGCCGCATCTGCGAGGAAGTTTCTGCATATGAGAAAAGGTCGCTGGGCAGTGTTATTTTAAGAACGAGAGTTGGGCCATTTTCTTTCATACTCTCTTGGTTTAGGCGATTTTTGGAAAGTTTTAAGTGGAGGTTTTCATCATCTATGTCAAGGTAAATAACTCCCACATATTGTGAGTTAAATACATGGTGTTTATGTGGATTTAAACATGAAAATTAGTGGTAAGGTTGAGATTTTGAAGAAAAACCTAGAAATTAGTATTTTTGGATTTTGACCACGAAATTGGACATGAAATTAGGAATAAATTATATATTTGAGTTCGTAATGTTATGGGTAATGATTGTCTTCAAAACATTTCGGAATCCGGGCACATGGGCCCGAAGGTTGATTTTGTTGACTATTCGAGCGGAGTTGGGAATTGTTATAAATTGATTAAATTTGGGTAATATAGTATATATTTATAGATTTGCACATTTGTTTGACTAGTTTTGGAGAGACAGGCATCGGTTTGAGGTGTTTGAGTGGCGTTGGAGCCGGTTATGGAACTTTGGAGCGAGGTAAGTCTCCTATCTAACTCTGTGAGGGGGAAACTACCTCTAGGTGATGTACTTGATATGTGCTGCGGGGACTACGTACGCATGAGGTGATGAGAGTCCGTACGTAGCTAGATACATGTTATGTCCGGGTAGACTTAGGTTTCCGCCATGCTATAACTGTACTATTTGTCAAGGACCCGTTAAAGCTTCTTACTCTAATGGGATCGGGACGTTCACTTCGGTATTTTAATAGATACATCTATGGTTCGTGCCATTCGATCCTCGGCAGTGCGCACATTATAATAGGATCGGGTCGTACGCCTCGGCAGGATTATGTATCACACTCTCATGGGAGCGGGCCGTTCACCTCGGAAATATAATAGATATATCTATGGTTTGTGACGTTCGACCCTCGACAGTGCACATATTATGATAGGATCGAGCCGTACGCCTCATCATTTCTATAAAATACTCTTAAGGAATCGCGTGTAATATTTGACAAAAAGCCAGTGTATCTGTGAGTTTTTCCTGATTTGAACTCTGACGACCTATCTAGTGAGGCCCATTATATGTATACTCTGGTTGAGGAGGTAACTGCTAATTGAGAGCTCGAGTTTATTGTCGAGAGGAGGATTGTACCACGTATTATACTTGTTATTCCGTTTATTTACTCTGCCTCACATCTGTTTACTTCTACTGTATCTGTCCTATTGGGCCACTAGTAAGTGTCGATGTCGACCCCTCGTCACTACTTCTCTGGGCCACTAGTAAGTGTCGATATCGACCCCTAGATACTTACTGGGTACGCATTGATTTACGTACTCATGCTACACTTGCTGCACTTATTGTGTAGGTATATATATGTGTTTCTGGTGGTCCTCTGGGCGTAGAGCTGCGACATTTGCAGAGACTTTACTGTGAGCTGCATTCCATGTTACGATCCGCATCATACAGAGTCTCCATCAAAGTTATTTATATTCTCCTGTCTAACTTGTATTCCGGACAGATATTGTATTTTATTATATTTTTTAGTTAATGCTCATGCACTTGTGACACCGGATTTTGGGGTTTCCTACGGGTTATTCATTATTGTAGTTCGTGTAAATATTATCATTTACCCTGTAAATTCTATTTTATACTATTTAATTAATAAAAATTATGATTTCAAATTAATAAAATGAGTAAACAAGTCGATCAATCACCGTTGGCTTGCCTGACGGCGGTATGAGGCGCCATCACAACCATAGTAGATTTTGGGTTGTGACAGTAATTATTATCCAATTATTTTCTTTTCATCTTTCTATCCATTTCCTTGACTCTTAAATGTTTTTCTTCCTTTTTTGGTTTTTGAGTTATCATACTTGTACTGTTACTTTTTTCCTGAGCTTTCATATTTCAAATATTTTTCCCTCATTCTTTTTATTTTTGGTGAAGTGAATAATTTGTTTAATGAATTTGGGTTAATAATTACTCCTATGTTAGTTTGAAAAGAATATTATGCTTTATTATAAACTTGAAAATATTTTTTTATATATAAAGTATAATGTAGGTAGATTGATAGATAATATTTTTATTTTATTTAATATGATCTTGTAAAGTTTATTGAATAATTTGGGGTGTGGTATCTCTACCCCGTGGCAATTACACATCTTGTTAATATACTTGACTTTCCAAACAGAACCAAAATATATATCGACACTAGGAATGACATTCACTTCAAATCTAGTTTTAGTTGCTTAAAAACCCTTGGTTAGAGTGCTTTAATCAAATTTATTTCATACTCACAGTAGATATGTTTCAATTTGAGAAATCATATTATTTTTATATTTCTTTAAACATGCATTACACGGTGTTCTTATAAGAACTAGTTTAAATTTAAAGAGAGGAAAAAAGGAATAACAGAAGAAAAATGGAGTCTAATTAATTTGGATGATTTAAGGTAGCATAATTTTCTCTTGCTTATTGTCTTGAAAAGGAATTCATGGATTGTGATAGGAAAAAAAACTTAGAACTTTTTCTGCGGTGAGGATGAAATCTTTCAATGAAAGAAATAGTACAATGGCAAAGGTATTTAAGCTGCTCCGTTCTGACCATTGTTATTCCTCTCGAAAGAACAATATATAATTATCTGTTTTCATACCTTCTAATCTTCCATAAGTGTGGATCTCCAGATGCCCATTGCTTAGCAACTATGTGAGATCTAATACAGTATTTGTGCTTCAATTTTATCCTACACAGAATTGCTTCTTTTAAAAAAACTTTTGAGGCTATTTTGATCTATTAACATTGTGTTTACCCTTAAATCAGATAACAATTAAATTTTTATCCGGTTTTAAGGATATGTGGATTGATTCAACACAAATAATCAAGAATATTAGATAAACGAGTTAAAGACAAAATAAATGATTAAACCAGTTGTAGTGTTATGGTCTAGACCAAACCTAGGTTGAATAGTAATTTTGTACTCGATCGGACCCTTGGTTCGAACCCAATTGTGAATGAAGAACAGAACAGTTAAATAAGAACTTTTGCATTACCTAGAAAGAAAAAAATTAATTTGTATTGCCTTGATTCGCGTGTTACCATGTATCTTACAAAAGAAAAACCTCTCCTTTATATAGTAGGAGAGTTTCATCCCTAATACAAGTCTAAAAATGATAAAAATCATCCTTTGTCGTTAATTACTGATCCGTAATCGACAGCGAACGAGATCTGCACCGTGATGTCCGGTCAAGTACGGATATCATGACTCTTTATTCGTCATGTGTAACCGTTAACCGTTTTTTCCGAGGTTTTAGAACTCATTCTGGGTCCGGGGAGCGTCACTTTATCATGCCCGATGATGTACACATCATTCTCCTTTCATGGGTCTCGATACGCAGGGCTCCCATACTCGATTTCAGTCTCATACGTCCATGCCCTTCTTCCATTTTCTTCACGGGAAACCAGTGTTTGCGTTATCTCTGATTTTGCCTGTATACAGATAGTTCCTCGTTTTCTAGAGAGTAGGTTTGCCGAAACGATAGATGAACCCCGGTTGCTTCCTTCGTACGTTATAACTGAGACGACGGATAAATCATAACGTCCCATCAGTCGCGTCGTTCTGACTTTGGACACGTGTCAGTTACCGGTTGGTGCCTTCAACTGCGAAACGTCGTGCATTGATTGTTTTTCCCCTATAAAAGCCTCAACCTTTTTCACTTCTTCCATTTTCTGACTCTACACTTTACCCTCGAACTTTCTATAAGTTTTTAACTTCTACAGATCTTCATACGTTGTTCTTTGAGCCTTCATATCTTCATCTTCATCTTCATACATCTTCTTTAAACCTTCAACCTAGACCTTCATACCTTCATACCATCTTCAAATCTTCATATTTTTCTTCATACCTTCATATTTCCCAGATTATAAGCAAAAACTTCCAAGTCAGTGCCTCAGCAGGCTGCTGTTTCATCTTCCCACCCGGCCACAGATGCCGAGGTGGCCGTTCCCAAAGTGGCTCAAGAGCCCCCCATGAAGAACTTCATACACGGGCTCTACTCTATCGAGGACGACTTCAAGGTCGAGAAGGCCTCTAGTCAACAACACCGAGGCGGGGGAACATGGAGATACATATGCTCCGTTACTGAAGAAACCCTACCCGTAGTCCGAGCGGACTGTAAATGGGAGGGTAAGGACGTGGTAATTTCCGGGCCCAATGATGATATTACTGATCCACCTCCAATCCGCACTCAATAGTGAGTGGAAATGATCGTTGAAAAAATAGTATCCAACAAAAGTCGGGGTCGATTTTCACAGGGAGTTTAAGATGGGTGTTAGGGTGTACACTTGATAAGAGTAAATGAAATAACTCAATCGTACTTCCAAACAAGGGATTTTATTTTCTACTTCTAAATTAACACTAACAATTGTAAACTAATGAGAAGAACTAGAAAGCAAGTAATTATTTTTTTTGTTTTTATCAAATGGGTAAAAGGCATAGGGGTGTGACCTTCGCCTAGGTGTTCGCCTAATGGGTTAAGTACGTTAATATTTATTTTATTGATTGGGGTGTATTATAGCTCTCAACTCTAAGTTACCCACTCAATACCTCTCGGTCATAGAGTGATTTTGCCAAATTTAGCTTTCTCAAGCCCAAATAAGTATCAAGCTAAATAGTTGATATGTGCTCAAGTCGGATTTTCCCTATCTCTAGTTCAAACTCTTTAATTAGGCTAGTTAAATCCTCAACTAGCCCAATTTCTTGTTAGCCAAGCTTTCCGAGACTAGGTCCCTCTTTCTCAAGTACAGACCAAGTCAAAAAGGGATCAATAAATGTTTGCAATCATTAATTCTAAAATTAAAGTATAAACAAGGTTAATAATCAACACCCAATCATAAAAAAATATTAAATTAAATACACATAAGGTTTACACACTAGGGATGGGTCATAACCCTAGTACATGTCTAGCTATTCATAGTAGAAAATAAAGAAAGCAAAGAAAAAATACTAATTAAACCCATAATATAAGATTAAAATGATAAACTATGATATTTTTATCCCAAAATAATCACAAATTTCCTAAAATGGAAAACTACAACGGCTACAGCTGCTAGAACTTCAAAACTTTACCTAAACATGTGATTCCCGTCTACTTATAGTGGCCTAAAATTCGCTGACAAAAATGCTCCTCGGGAGGTTCTTCAGCCGCACAATTCCATGTGCAGTCTGCACATGCTTGAATATGCAGGGAACTGGATCCTGCAGGCGCAAACCAAATACTTCTGTGCCGTGCGGTCATCACTTCAAGCAAGGCTTCAGTCTTGGTCATTTCCACACTCTCGGAACCTTTTGAATTCTTGTCAGTACGGACCATGTTCTGCGGCCACACAAATTGTGTGCGGTCCGCACTTCTCCTTCAGGTACTTTAGGGTTGCTTCGTCAATTCTGCGGTTGCAAAGGGAATTCTACGGTCTGCACTATCTTCTTCGGACCGCACTTCTTGTATGTTGCGCCCCTTCTTTCCTTGTGAGTTGGAACACTTTTTTTTGAGTCGGATTTCTTCATAAGAGCCCAATTTCCAACATTCCTGCAATTTACACATTTCATTAGTTTTGGAAACATAAATCAATACTTTCGGACTAAAACAAAAGTAAAAAGGTATTAATAAGTGGTCAAAATCCACACTTATCAATTTCCCCAAACTTAAGTCTTTGCTTGTCCTCAAGCAAATAGATTAGTTCCTACCTCCTCAAAGTGAAAGGTCATTTCATCAAGTCAATGGTAAGCCATTTATACTCAGTTGGGACCAAAAATTACGCACACTACTCATGCATTATCAACAAGGTGACGAGTCAAATATTCATGCACATATAGTTCTAGTGTGACATTCGAGCTTCAAGAATTGACTTACTCATCAAGGACTCTTGTTCTATCATGTAGGTCATGGTGGACTCCAAACTCTTCCTCCTCTACCTTCCATTTTCTAAGCTCACTTCAAAAGTTGGCACTCAATCTTAAGCTTTATGAAAGGACCACACTTCTCTCATAATAGAATGTCACAAGTACGGCTTCAAGTACCATAGGCTTGCCCCTCATGTAGATCACCACTAATGTAAGCTCACTCGGCTCAAAATCAAGTAGGACTTCTTTCAGGTTGTAATGAAGGCATTTGGATTAGGGTAGGATACCATATGGGTAAGTGGTTACACGTTTCCTTAAGCACACTACATTTTCATTTCTTGGCTCACAATTACCAATCTTTAGAGGCACTCTCTTTTTATTGGGGGCTAGAGAGACTTGACATCATTGTTTGTTGTTTATTTGATTCTTTTTCTCCCTTGATGCTCATCTTAGGGACCACTGCCTCTTTTTGAATCCATCAACCCTTCCACTTATTCTCTTTTTACATTTTTCTTTTCTTGCCTTCTCTTTTCATAGAGATCATTTCTTTTCTCCTTTTGTGCCTTGATAAATTTTTCAAATTCCTCATCTCTCCCCCAAACTTATGCTTTGAGCCACTTATTTCACAAGAATATTAAGGAAAGTATGGGTGCCAAGAGAGGATCACGACAAAATGGGTAAAGGCTTATAAAATGGCTATCAAATGAGAAAGGCTAGAGGCTCAAAGGGGGTTGACTAGGGATAACGACATTGGTTGGCAATAAAAAGCTCAAACGGGCCAAGGAAAGCCTACAATCATTTCTCAAACCAAGCAAAACTTAGGATTTCATATTGAAGCACATTCAGAGCAAGTTCTAGACCATTCGCACGGATACTTAGACTAGTAACAAATCATCTAACCCCTCATGCAACCAGACCGTAAAAGAGGATAGAGTCGAGAGCCTACAACAACCAAACTCAAGTTTAAAGATCACTATGGTCCAATAAACCACTTGATGATTGCCAAAGTCAACTCAATAGTCTCAAAGTCACTAACTAGAGTTATTTTCTTCCAAAAACCTTGTTTCAACCCATAAGCACGTAGTTAAGTGTGTTGGTACCAAATGCAGCATGAATAACTCTTTTTTGAGAATGACTTGATTAGGCCTTTTATTTATTACAACTATTATTATTATTACCTAAACACAAAAACGACTCAGTCCTTTAAGAAGGTTGTCACATCATCCATCGTTGGGATGAGTCACCCGGTTCACACAAAAACTACCTTTGGAAAGCACCGTGGCATTAAGAAAATCAAAGGCTTATTATCTATGAAAGCATAAAAAGAAACTATTAAATAAAAAAGAACTAAAGTGGAAAAATAAAGAAGCTAATGAACAATAACTACTAAAGCTAGATAACTACAAATAAGAAAAGAAAGAGAATCATCAAATTATTACAGTCTAAATGTATCCAAAATGTATCAATGTATCAAATAAA
>AWOL01S0046110.1:0-42348 GCA_000715115.1 Nicotiana otophora | reverse complement strand
CCCCGAATAAAAGTAAGCATTGTCCCCAATGCTTAATAAAATAAGAGTGAAAGAAGAGAGGGTGAAGAACACTCCCTAAGGATCCTTGGACATCTCGGTGTCCCCAATAATAGCATTTGTCGTATGGTCAGCCAATTATATCTCATCATCATCAAATCTAGGCGTGGAGGGAGTGGTGAAAATCATACGCACTGCCTCAGCAATGTCGGTAGCAAGGTCTGGCTCCTCAGATTGGCCAGCTGGTGCAATCGGTGCAGATGGTGTTGATGGATATGGGGCGGACTGGTGCGGGTCAAGTAGTATGTCAAAAGGTAGATCCCCCACTGTCGCAAGTTTGGTCACCTCCCTCCGGAGCTTGTCCACTAATTTCTTGCTTGCCTAGGACTTCCTCATCTTCTTTACTTCTTTACCCAACTCCTCAATAACCGACCCGTGTTGTACCAGAGTGTCCATGATCATCTTCTGGTTGTCCAGAATCATTTTCAATTTCTCATCAAGATCAGAGGAGATCTGTGGTGCCTGTGTAGATGACTGCGCTGCAACAATGCTAGATAAGTCAGACAACTTTGAAGTAGCTGTCTGCATCCAATGGTTGAGACTCGCCAATATCTGGGAGACTCGTAGAGCAGATAATGGAGTTGTAGGCATAGGCACTGGCCTCAGAACTGGAGCAGGGGCTGCCCTGGGGACTGTGGTAGGAGCTGAGGATGACGGCAGAGGCATAGTAGCAACACTGGAAGAGGGCTCAACAGAGGTGGATGGAAGGTCAATTGTCTTAGTAACTACCATTGTCGGCTTATCTGACTGGCTTGTGGTAGTAGAAGGCTGGGCTTTCTTCTTTGGGTTGGTCTCATCCATTAGTGAATACCAGTCAAATAGCTTCTTCAGCTTCACCTTAGAGTCAAAAGATCTCGGCTCTACCTTTGCATCAGTGAGGCACTCTGTGATAGTGTTGGAATAAGGGTAGGCTAGCTAGCCTGCTATGTTATCGAAGAAATATTTACATTAATTGGGTACCCGACCATGATGGAAGACATAAGAACAACCCGAGGAATAGGTAGATGAGTCTCATTCTGGTATGGATCCAGTCTACTGCAAACAAAGGTCTGCCACCCCTTCATTTCGAAGCTCAATGTTTTTTGCTGAATGGGAACCCCAGCGGTAATCCATGGTGGTGATGGCCTTGGTGGTGCTAATATCTCAGCCAAACTAGGTTGGACTTCTTCCTTCATTGCACATTTCTCCAGGTACTCCTTTGGCTCCATGTCCTCAAATCCTAAGTAAGCCTTTAGCGTATGCTGATCAAACCTCAACTTGAGGTTGCGTACTTTGGTTACCTCCGTCCCCTTCTTTATGTGAGCAACATTAGCATAGAACTCTCGGACGAGGTATTCCTTGGCATCCTCAACTCTCTCGGTAAACCACATCCAACCCTTTCTTGCTCTGAACTTCCTTAAGATTACCGGGTTGTATTTCTCTAAATCCTTCAATAAGAACTGTCTCTTAAATGTCAAAGACCTCACTGGCCACCACATATGAAAATCACTGAAGGAGGCCAAGCTGACAAACCTATTCTCTCATACCTCCTTCTTCTTTGATCTCTCCACACTCGTGGCTGTACCATCTCCCCCTCTACTATCATCGAGGATCTCATGTACGGTCTTCGCCTCTGTATCTGGTGTAAATGCTGGCTCAGAGGTCAGGCTATCACTCTCCGACCCCTCGGAGGTGTTGTGAGATGAAGAGGGATCATCCTTGAGCTGGTATATCCCATGTGGCCTATATTGGGTGGCTGTCTGCTCCTTCCGAACAGAGGCTGAGTTTCCCTCTAACACTTCTCTAGATAGGACATAGAAACTAGACTCAGAGAGGTCTGCATCTCTCCCTCTACCTACTGTGGTTTTCTTTTTGACGGTCTTAGGCTAGACAAGGGGAAAGGTACCTCTACCTCGACCCCTAGAAGGTTCACCTCTTCCTTTTGTAGTGTCGCCTCGGCCTCACGATCGAACCATTATTTTTTCAAAGAAAAGAAGATTTTTAGTTGCAATTCATCATTCAACACGTTCAAGACTTATATAGGAAAGGGGGACAATATGGACACGGTGGGGTTGTGAGGCTGCAGGAAGGAAGTGCGGTCCACAGAATTTGCAAGTGCGGTCGCACTCCAGACTCTCAAAGTTTAGAGTCTCTGAAGACAGTGCAATGGTCGATCTGCGGCCGCAAGAGAAATCTACGGTCTACACATTTTAAATTGCGGCCGCAGATCCCTTGCTTCACTAAGTTGCCCAGGTTTCCTAATATGCGATCCGCACAAATTCAAGTGCGGTCGTAGATTTTAAAAAGTACGAACAATCATATTTTTTTCTACTTAGATTTTTCAATTTCTTGCACAAATAGACATGTCAACATGGTAAAAATATGAAATTTCACAAACCCAATCCTATTAGAGCATGTATTATGATTACCTAGTTCAGATCTACCCCATATGGACACATGGTTGAACCCTAATAACAGATGCCCTAATAAGAAACTAAAACTAAAAATTAAACTAACACAAACATTTAACAGGAATTGAAGCATACTAGATAGAGTGAGTGCAATGGGTGAATAATCATAGGTGGTTGTGTGTGGGACCGTTAAAATCTCTCAAGAAAATCAACAGAGCAACAATGTTTGTTAAGATAGGGGAAAGTGTAAAATGATCTTTATTCCTCTATTTATACCAACTGATTGCAAAAGGACAAGAGTCGAGTGCGGTCACACATTTTCATGTACGGTTCGTACTCTGTCACTTGTGTTGAAAGCCTTTGAGCTCAATATGCGGTACACACATTTTCTGGTGCTGCCACAGATTTCACATGTGGTCGCAGATCAGCCTCCGCACTGACAAGCTCAAACTTTAGAGACTTAACATTTTGACACTTGTTCTATCACGACCCAAACCGATGGGCCGCGACGGGCACCCGGTACTTTACTCAACCGAGTACCAACATAACGTATCTTTATTACTACATCATCATAGGTAAGTGGATCAGAAGGGGTGTCATGAGATAAACAAGTAAACATGTGGGAATTACCCGACATAGAATGACCCAACCTGATATAAAAACCCATACAAGGCCATACAAATACTCGTACACATGACATCGGTCTACAAGCCTATAATAATACATAATTGTCATAAAGGTCGGGACAGAGCCCCGCCATACCAATCAATACATGTCCTAATGATACTGACCAAATAGCAACTCCGGAGCAAATAGAGCGCACCAACATCTTCCTCTAAGCTGATAGACTACTTGGAGGGATCTCAACCTATCTATCGGGACCTGCGGGCATGAAACACAGTGTCCCTAGGTAAAAGGGACGTCAATATAAATAATGTAACGAGTATGTAAGGAATGAACATCAATAAATAATAGACATGAGAAACATGGAGTAAAAGACTAAACATGCAAGTCTGAATAACTCTTTGAATCAATAATATTTACAATGTCATGCATATACGTACAAATGTCATACCATGCATAGGTATATGAGTACATAACATCATCAAGCCTCTGAGGGCATCCCATCATAACATCTCGGCCACTGTGGGCAAATCATTAACGTATACCAGCTGATCAGGTGGTGGTGCGTATATAACGCCGTAACCTTTTTCCTTATCCCATATACATACTATATACATATATACGCGTATATAACTCCATACGGTCATGGGTCAATGTAAATGAATGCAATGCATGAGAAGTACGTCAATAAAATCTCTCCGAACGTCATAAGACCATAATGCCTTTTATTAATATCATGAAATAAACTTTATCAACTTACGTATTTTCTGAGACCCATGAACAAACGATAGAATAATAAGACTTATGGGAAAACAAGAATATACACATCTCTAGCATTTCTACTAATAGAGTAATTTATGGAAGTTGTGCATTTGCTCGTTTTGTTTGTGTCGTATAGATCATGCAAAAAAGAAAGAAGGGATAGCCTTAACATACCTGGATTAGGGAAAACTCCGTATGATATTCTTTGGAAAGGTTGTACTGTACTCCCTTAGAATCCCAAAACCTCACGTTGCTTAAGACACAATCTCGTACGAATTGTTGGATAACTCACGTTACTATTACATAAGTTCTGATATGAACTTGCTGAAGCATCCTTCATCACCTTGTAGAGATACAAAGTAAGTTTAGAAAGGTTTTTAAGCCTTTAGGTGTAGGCCCCACATGGCATGATGATTTGGCCACTAAATTCTCTTAAAAAGTGCCACCTTGCTATGTAATATAAGGGTCATAATTTAGGTCTTGATCCATGTTCCAATTGCTGCCACATTGACTTAATTAATGTTATCCAAACATTATGATTAATTAACCACTAATCTCTTGATTAACTTAATAATCTCTCACTATCCAATAATTTACCAATTACCCACATAATTAAGAATTATCTCAAATTACTTAAAATACCACATACTTTTAACACACTTTATACACCTTATAATCACGGTCATATGGTACCTTGTATGGCACTAGTCCATAAATGTCGGGTATTATAGCTTGGACCATATTTTATCTCAAATTACCAAACTTCGACAAAACTCATCTTCTTCGATTTTCTTACCCTCTCACCTTCACAAATTTACTTATCACTTGTTTGAAATAATGTAATACTTATAATCGCAAAATAATCTCATTTCCGAACTTCTGTCGCTTAACTTACGACGAAATTTTAACGTACGGATGTAACATCTCATTTCTGAGCTTATATCAAGTTATTTATGGCGTACTTCCACGTACGAAAATATGTGGTGTAACATTATTCCCCCCTTTGAAACATTCGTCCTTGAATGTTGACTGATGCAATTATCATTTTCATCCCTTATGTCTTCCGAATACTTTAGTACTTTCCTTGCCATCTACGAAACTACTCGGCAAATAACTCCAAAGGTTGGGGCATTCCCCCCTTTAGGCCTCTTTCTCACACCATGACTTGTGGTCGGAATTCTTTCAATCTCGTAACTGTTGCTACCTTCTATCATGCGGCCTGTACCACTTTTTCCTTGTATGTGCGCCTATGCGACTCTTCCCTCCAGCTTTTTCCTCCAGTTTTTAGACAATCTTTAGGCCTCACTTTGTAAACATATACAGAGCTTGACAAGATGTCTCTCTAGGCATCTATAGGTATACTGAAGTTCTTTGCTCGATACTTTATCGAACCTACAAATGTTGCTATATCTTATTTCATAGACACAATTATCTATCTGTATGACTTTACTTCATCTAGATAGGGCATACTATACCATAACTCTTACTTCGATTTATCGTTACGGAGGTCTGCTACCAAACTCCAGGTTACTCTTATTTCTTATCTTATATGTATAAATCTAAGTCCTTTAACTCTTTTTCATTACTGTTCATCTTAAGACTGATGGCCTAATCTTATCTCATACTTTGTAACTTGTATCCATCCATTGTTGATTCACCTCAATGTTGATCTGCAATCTACCACTTGAAAACTTGAAACTTCTTACGTAATACATTGCCGTTAGGGCCTAGGTCTCATCAAGGAACATCTAAAATGATTAGACTGATCCACCTAGGGTGATGTCATACTTCCATAACCGTATTTTATAACATCCCAATGTGAATCACCTTATATGGGTATTTTAATCCCGTACAATTCATGAAATCCCTTTATTTATCACAATTACACCCTCATTCTATTACCAGGGCAGCATTCCATCTCTTTTAAATGCTACTAGTCTTAGACTCCTTTGAGTTCATTCGGCTATACTGAGCTTTCTACAACTTAGAGAAACCATCATCTCTCTTGTTTACATGGGTTCAATCCTGAGGACTTATCCATTCTCATCATCTTCTTACTTTCCCTTTCTTATCCCTACTCATGTCCTCCTAAAACCTTGTCGCTTTTCCATACTTTAGCTTGCAACCTATACATATCTATTTATACTACTCGTAACCTTCCTTCAACTTGCTTGCACCATAAATTTCCTTATGTTATTCTGGAACATCAAGCGAGATATTACATCATCTCTAACTCTTCTTTACTCTCTTGGAGGGATCTTTCGATACCTAGAAACCATAGGCTAGAAGATATGCTACTGATGATGCCTCTATCATTCCTGGATACTGAATCCCCGTGCTTCTAGCCTTTTATCCGAAGTATGAACTATTCACAACCCTATGTATTTGAGTATCCTGTACGTTGTTCACCTTTACCTTACTTACCTTAAAGTCTCTCATCACATTTTCTATCTTTTTCATGACCTCTCTTCCACATAGGTATAATTCACATCCACAACTTGAAGCTCTATTACAATACTTGCACCTCTGGTGCATAAACAATAAAGTGGGGGCTTCATACTGACTTCTTATGAGGCTCATACTTTAATAATTGGATTTATCGTAGAGCCATTATAGAATATGGTTGTTGTGCTATCTCTCTTGTACCTATGATATTAAGAATGATTCTGCAATATTCTCAATCAAGATGTCTATAATTTTCTGGGTCCAATAATCAGACTCGTGATTTACTTGGTTGACGTAACTCTTTAGTTTTCTCTTCCTTCTGATTAGCCTTTATGTAGACTTAAGCTATCTTCCGATCTGTGGCTCTTGGTATTAGTGATTACTTTAGCCTTTCATGAGCACTATGGAATATCCATGATATAATCCTTTAATAATTCAATCCTTTGTCTATGACCCGGGCTCAATTCTTCCTTCTAACTTATACCGGAATCTTCTACGGCCGTATGATTATCAACATATATGCTGCATCGATAATACTCTAAAATCTTAAGTGCGTTCAGAATGTAACTAGCTCTGGATCATTGATCGAATAATTCCTTTCGTTCCATCTCAGTTTTCTTTAAACGTAGGCAATTACTTTTCCTGGTCTTTCTGCTCCTTGTTGCATACATACTTATCTTATCTTAGTTCCCACGCATGCCAGAATTTTTGTGCAACTCATATGGTCTCGAATATTACTTTCGATATTTACTCCCCATTCATTAGCCATGGTAGGTGCCACTTTCTTTTGGAGTGCATATAATTTTGTTGTGAGATTGTTGTTACATGACCATTTCCTCTTTAGGTCACTGTACTTAGGTTGAAGTCCTCTCTTATTTACTTAGCTAGTCTTTCATTGTAATACTTGGGGAGGACCCTCTAATTCTTGCAAGGCTGCAAGCTTATTACATCATTTATCTGGCGGAATTGTTGATGTTCTTTCTTACTTGCAATTATCCTTACTTACTTACCTCCATGCCCTTGTGCTCGTATGGTTGCTTCTGAGCTGATATTTTGATTGTCTTCCCAGTGGCACTCTTTTTTATCTCCGTAATACTCATACGGTACTTTTAACTACCCCAACTCCTATATTAATATTTTTCAAGGTTACGATATCATATTTGCGAGACTGAATTCCCCATATTGGGGTTTACTATGTTTATCTTGCACGATCTGTTGATTTGTCTGTATATTCTTGTCTAACCATAATTAGGCTCTTCGTGAATCAACTACCAACTACTCGTTGGCCCATTTTCATATTAACATTCCACGTAATCTTTCTTGGGTTATTTCCTTTGTCTTAACTTACGTCTCACACTAGCTCCTTATTTATCAATAACATCTTGGGCAGAAACCCTTATTTCCTCTCCTTGGCGTCGTGCTTGCATAATGTTCTGGAATCATAGCATATCTGTGGGCTTTGTATATGTGCAATCTCATTCCTTTTTCGTTTTCTTTCGCATTCTTCCTTTACCGTTCCATAATTACTAAAACCATTTAATTCTGAGTTCATGCCATATCACTCCATATTCCCCCCTTTAGGAGAGTACTAAGAGTTGGAGCTACGACGATCTACCTATAGATGTTTTATCTCTTCATCTTTGGCGTCTTTCCACATCATCGATGATCCTTACTCTCCTCGCGGTAATCTTTCTCTACCAAGGATAACAAAATTCCTTACTCGCGAGGGTGACACTTAGTGTAAGTGGCACATACATTCCCTTAAGCTTAACTTTGCTCACCCTGCTTGCTTTAGGGAAGCGTCTTCCTGAATGACCTTCAAAGGGTATTCTTCTGTCGCCTATTCTATTATCGTCGGGATGCGATCTCTGAAATTCTCATGATGCTGACTATTACTCAGTCCCTAGTTCATGTTTAGTTTATCTTGTTCATCAGTCTATGCTGATTTCTTATTACTCTGGGGTCTAATTGTTTTTCCTTTTGGTAATCACATTGGAGTTACGAACATATTTCTCGAAATGAAGAGATGACTTTATGGCCTATACTCTTTTGTTGTCTCAAGGCCTGTCACCTCTCATCTTTTCCTTCACTTGACTATAGACTCTGTAATACTGTTATCTTTTCGATCTACCATTGTCATCCATGTATCATGTCTTACTCATAATGCTTCATTAACTCTCTTCTTATTTCCCGCTAACATTTATGTCTAATGCTTTATTCTGAAAACTTCAACAAGACATTCTCTTGCTTTTAGCTCCCCTTGCTCCATCTACTGGCTCTTCGGGTTGCCTAACATTCTTTCTGTACTAGGGACGGTAGCCACACTAAGGTAATATTTATCCCTTCCAGGCTTCCAGTACCCATTTTTGTAGCACTCATATCTAGTTGTACTATTTTAGAGTGCACCATCTGGGTGTCTCACAAGGAGATATATTAGCGTATTTGCACTATCCTTCGGAAATGTCAACTAACACAAATAATCCATTCACCATTTTGGGTTACTCTATCCCCAGCTGGATCCTGATATCCCGTCCCTTTTTTAAACTACTTGTGTTAACCCCATAGGGCTTGGCTTAACTTGAATGGGTATGATCAATTGTACATATCTCTATTACTATTGAAGGTAACTCGAAATGCTTATATCTCTCTACCTGAGTTGAAAATACCGATAATTTTCATTAACTGGGTACCTCGTACCCCTTTTCACCTTTCTTCTTTTACTTACTCGAACTTATGTCTACTTTTTGATTCTCTTATTCCTTTTTACCGTAGGGGTGGATAGATATTCTTGCCTTAAGGCTCCTTATCAAGAGGATTACATGTCTTAGTACACACATGATCTACTGAAGGCCTCACATTTATTCATCATAAGCATGATGCAAAATCGAGTACCTCTGGCTTAACTCTTCCACAGCCACATGCAATCTCTTACCAATTGTCTTTTTAATGTAGGCATCGTCATATTATGAATAAGATAGAGTTTAGGAAATTGAGTTCTTACAACTGAGCTCTACCATACGATCTAGAGTAAGAAGGAAGAGTGATAGTCCTAAATGCCCTATAGCCTCCTGCTTATAAGTGTGGTGTACAACACACCCATAAACAAGACTCTACTAGACACGGCTTGTAGACTCCTTAGGACAGAACTGCTCTGATACCACTTTTGTCATGATCCAAACCGATGGGACGCGACGGGCACTCAGTACTTTACTCAACCGAGTACCAACATAACGTATCTTTCTTATTACATCATCATAGGTGAGTGGTCCAGAAGGGGCGTCATGAGATAAACATAGTAAACATGAGGGAATTACTCCACATAGAATGACCCAACCTGATATAAAAACCCATACACATGACATACGGTCCTATAAGGCCAACCTGATCATTTATAAACTCACAATATAGGCCGACAAGGCCATACAAATACCCGTACACATGACATATGTATACAAGCCTCTAAGAATACATAATTATCATAAAGGTCGAGACAGAGCCTACCATACCAATCAATACATGTCCTAATGATACTGACCAAATAGCAACTCCGGAGCAAATGGAGCGCACCAACATCTTCCGCTGAGCTGATAGCCTACTTGGAGGGCTCTCAACCTATCTATCGGGACATGCGGGCATGAAATGCAGCGTCCCCAGGCAAAAGGGACATCAGTACAAATAATGTATCCAGTATGTAAGGAATGTACATTAGTAAATAATAGACATGAGAAACATGGAGTAAAAGACTAAACATGCAAGTCTGAATAACTCTTTGAATCAATAATATTTACAATGTCATGCATATGCGTACAAATGTCATACCATGCATAGGTATATGAGTACATAACATCATCAAGCCTCTGAGGGCATCCCATCATAACATCTCGGCCACTGTGGGCAAATCATTAACGTATACCAGCTGATCAGGTGGTGGTGCGTATATAACGCCGTAACCTTTTTCCTCATCCCATATACATACTATATACATATATACGCGTATATAACTCCATACGGTCATGGGTCAATGTAAATGAATGCAATGCATGAGAAGTACGTCAATAAAATCTCTCCGAACGTCATAAGACCATAATGCCTTTTATTAATATCATGAAATAAACTTTATCAACTTACGTATTTTCTGAGACCCATGAACAGACTATAAAATAATAAGACTTATGGGAAAACAAGAAGATACATATCTCTAGAATTTCTACGAATAGAGTAATTTATGGAAGTTGTGCATTTGCTAATTTCGTTTGTGTCGTATAGATCATGCCAAAAATAAAGAAGGGATAGCCTTAACATAGCTGGAGTAGGGAAAAATCCGTATGATATTCTTGGGAAAGGTTGCACTGTACTCCCTTAGAATCGCAAAACCTCACGTTGCTTAAGACACAATCTCGTATGAATTGTTGGATAACTCATGTTACTATTACATAAGTTCTTATATGAACTTTTTGAAGCATCCTTCATCACCTTGTAGAGATACAAAGTGAGTTTAGAAAGGTATTAAGCCTTTAGGTGTGGGCCCCACATGGCATGATGATTTGGCCACTAAATTCTCTTAAAAAGTGCCCCCTTGCTATGTAATATAAGAGTCATAATTTGGGTCTTGATCCTTGTTCCAATTGCTGTCACATTGGCTTAATTAATCTTATCCAAACATTATAATTAATTAACCACTAATCTCTTGATTAACTTAATAATCTTTCACTATCCAATAATTAACCAATTACCCACATAATGAAAAAGATTATCTCAAATTACTTAAAATACCACACACTTTTAACACACTTTATACACCTTATAATCATGGTCATGTGGTACCTTGTATGGCACTAGTCCATAAATACTGGGTATTATAGTTTGGACCGTATTTTATCTCAAATTGCCAAACTTCGACAAAACTCATCTTCGTCGATTTGCTTACCCTCTCACCTTAAAAAATTTACTTATCACTTGTTTGAAATAACATAATACTTATAATCCCAAAATAATCTCATTTCCGAACTTCTGTCGCTTAACTTACGACGAAAGTTTAACGTACGGATGTAACATCTCATTTTCGAGCTTATAGAAATGTGCGGCCGCAATGCTCTCCTACTGTGGCACATAGAAATGTGTGGCCCGCACAAATAAAGTGTGGTCCACATAATTTTGAACACTTAGCCATATTTTTGTCCACTTTTCTCGCAAGTCACACTCATCCTTGTAGTACACTTCCAATCAAGTTAGAACACAAATAATACCTAACTACAAAAGAAAAAGGAAAAGAACTTGGGTTGCCTCCTAAGAAGCTCCTGATTTAACATCGCTGCACGACGCAAAATACCCTCAAGTGAAGTGAAGGACCGCCACCACGTGGCTATCTCCAACCTTGCCCAAGTAGTGCTTCACCCAGTGACCATTGTTTCGGAATACTTCATTGTTTTTGTTCTTCAAGTCTAATGCACCACAGGGTATCACTTCAACAATTTCAAATGGACCTCAACTTGGATTTTAGCTTCCCGGGAAACATTCCCAACCTTGATTTAAACAACAATACAAGATCTTCTACCTTGAACTCTTTATTCCAAATGTATTTGTCATGAAGATATTTCATCTTTTCTTTGTACAAGGACGAACTCACATAAGCATGGTACTCGAACTCATCCAATTCATTCTAATGTGTAACCCTCAAGTTAGCAGCAACATCCCAATCAAGATTCAACTTCTTTAGAGCCCACATTGCCTTGTGCTCTTAGTTCCACCGCAAGATGACAAGCCTTTCCGAACACCAACCGGTATGGCGACATTCCGATAGGTGTTTTGTAAGCCATCTGATAAGCCCATAATGCATCATCAAGCTTCTTGGACCAATCCGCCCGATTAGCATTAACCGGTTTAGACAAGATACTCTTTATCTCCCGGTTGGAGACTTCCACTTGCCCACTAGCTTGTGGGTGATAGGGAGTCATGACTTTGTGAGTGACACCACATTTGCTAAGTAAAGTGTCAAAAGATTTGTTGCAAAAGTGTGACCCATCATCGCTTATGGTTTCACATGGAATACCAAACCTTGTGAAAATATTCTTCTTCAAGAAAGCCACTACACTTCTTGCCTCATTGTTGGGTAAAGCGAAGGCCTCAACCCATTTGGACACATAATCCACTGCGACCAAAATGTAGGTGTTTCCACAAGAACTCACAAAAGGGCCCATGAAGTCAATGCCTCAAACATCAAAAATATCAATCTCCAACACGCTAGCATCATTGTAAAGAGTCGGCAAATAGAAAACACAACTAAGCACTTTGGCCATCGTTCTTGCTCCACTATGATGACCACCATATGGCGAAGAATGATAAGCCCCAAGAATATCACATTGCTCTTCTTCCGTTACACACCTCCTAATCACCCCATCCATACAAATCCGGAAAAGGTATGGTTCATCCCACACTATCATCAATATCAATTCGAACCTCTTTATTAGGTTGAACAACATTGTTTGGGATCTCTTCTTATTGTATCACTTGGTCATCATCAACAAGCCGCCTTCCACTTGAGGTAGGTGCATTCCCGCCTCTTCCACTTCTTGTGATAACTGCCATAGCATGCCCTGTATTGTTACCACTCTTTGGGTTTACCACCATGTTACTTGGTAATGCTCCCTTAGGACGAGAATTTAAAGCTTGAAAGTTTGCCCCATTTGAACTTCTAGGTTGTGGATTGATGTGTTGTATGAGGCAAGTTGGGCATCCGAATCGGCATTCTTTTGCATCATTTGCTTGAACATAATCTTAATACATCCCATCTCATTATTTGAAGAACTTGAACCATGGGAATGATAAGGAGGTGGGTTGCTTGGTTGTTGATACATTGGGGGCCTTTGAAAACCCGACCCTCGGTTGCTTCCTTGGTTGTTGCCACTCCAATTTCCTTGATTGTTGTAATTCCAATTGTCATGATTGTTTTGTGGTCGCCATTGTTGTTGGTTTGAGCCTTGGAAGTTGTTTCTTTGCCTTTGAAGATTGTTCACATATTTCACTTACTCCTTTTGCTCAGTATAAGGATCATCTTGCTCAAAACCACCATCATCTTGCACATAGTTCTCCACTCGAGTTTGCACTTGTGGCTCCTTAGTCCTCCTCTTGTTTACCAAAACATTCACTCCTTACATAGCATTAACTTGCTTAGGAGCTTGCACTTGACCTTAGTTGAGATTTTGCTAGTTGAGTCATGATAGTGGTCAATTCAGCAATGGCTTGCCCATGATCTTGCAATTCTTTGTGAAGATGGATCATATTCAGATCACCTTGTGGACATTGGCTCGGGATTGCCAAGCCAACGACATTTAATCCATCTCATCCAAGATTTCACATGCCTCCGCATAAGACGTAGTCATAAAGTTTCCACCGGCTAGTTGATTCACCACACATTGATTGGTTGTGTTAATCCCACGATAAAAGGTTTGTTGTATCATGTTTTTCGCCATATCATTGTTGGGACATTCCTTAACCATTGTTCTATAGCGATCCCATATTTCGTGTAGTGGTTCATTCGGCTCTTGCTTGAACACCAAGATCTCATCTCGAAGTGTAGCCATGTGCCCGGGACAGAAACACTTAGCAATGAACTTTTCCGCCAACTCATCTTAAGTGTGCATTGATTAGTTTGACAATCGTTCCAACCAATCTAAAGCTTTCCCCCGTAGAGAGAAGGAAAAAAACCTTAACCTCAATGCATCAACGGAAACATTAGTTTGCTTGCTCCCCCAACATGTATCCACAAAGCCCTTCAAATGTTTATAAGCATTTTTAGTTGGAGCACCGATAAGAAACCTCGTTGGTCAAGCAAAGTGAGCATCACATTGGTGATTTGGAAGTTTTCCGCCCTAATACGGGGAGATACTATTGCACTAGCATAACCTTCGTTGGGCAATATCCGGTGTGGAGCCGCTCGTGGTGGAGGTAGGGGTGGAACGGGCACGTTGTCATGTGGTACCCTGCTTCTCTGATTGGCTTGAGGCTCAAGAGGTACCTCCTCTACTTGCTCTTCCTCGCCGTCCAATTCCCCCAAAAGTAAATTTTTGATATCATTGTTCGCCATGTTTGTACCTATAATTTCTTAAACAAGTTAGTAACACGGAAGGGAAAGAAGATATTCCAAAAACACACTCAAAATATATAGCTAACCCTGTTTTAACTCCCCGGCAATGGTGTCAAAAACAAATCCAAGTCCAATTCGCACTCAATAGTGAGTGGAAACGGTCGTTGGAAGAATAGTACCCAACAAGATTGACGAGCTCGAAATACACACTTAAATTATGCTCGTTAGTCAAAGATAATATAGTGTAATGTCGTATCCACATGGATTGGAGTTATACAATATTTTCTTAGTTTCTACCTTGACTGCTATCTAGGAGAATCAACAATCAATATTTATATGATTATTAACGAAAACTAACTAAGAATCTAAATCTATTGACAAATGACTATCGAAATAAGGAATAAGGAAAGAATGTTATTAATGGGAGATTATAGGGTTTTCATAGGATAGGTGAAAGATAATTATTTGAGATCTAACTCTAGATAATTCACTTCTGATGTTCAAGTGAGTCTCTCTAATTCACTCAATTATTAGTTCAAACGTGCAGCAAAAACGTCTCTCTCGATTAAGTTTTAACCTCACAAGATGAACCAATTTGAGCATGTGAAGATATGCAAGAATGCGTTGTGGATTGGTCTTTAGGAGAAACTCTCTTTATTATCCTCCTAATTAGGTTTAATCAATGATTCAACTAGCCTCTTTCGATTACTAAGAAGAATTAATGAACTCAACCAACAATATAATGCAAAGATATCACAAGTTATGCCTCTCTCTTACATGAATTAGTAAATATAGATGCAATAATTAAATCATCCAAAAACGCTTCAATACATAAAACTAGAGTTATAATCCATAAAAAAAAAAATCAATACACCAAATCCATTAAACCCTAAAGAGAACTACTCCATAGATATGGAGCAATTCATCACAAATAAAGTTAAAATAGAAGGAAACATAAATTCAATCCAAACTTGGGTCTTGAGTGAGGAAGGAATGATGAAATCCTTGTGCTAGTGTTCTTCCAACTTCTCCTTAGCTTCCTTAGGTCTACATTATGTCAAAAGTACCGAAAATAATGTTTGTCCATGTATTTATATCAAGTAGGGTCGGGCCCAGACAGAATCACCTTCTCATAGCCGAAATAGTAAATTACTCTGTAAATTTTGCATAGGCGCGCCACATGGGGCGACGTGCCATGCAGGGCATTAGTGGGGAAATCCAGAGAGTTGTTTTTGACAGGCAGCAAGAAATTATATACGCCCGGCGCCCCACTCACCGCCCCACTCGCCGCCCCACGCACCGTGGTAGTGGGGCTTTCTTAGAGTATGTAATTTTCCTTTCTTTTTGATATCCAGATGTGGTTCTCGACCCTCGAACATGATCCCGGCTTAATCCCTTGGGCTTTTACTTAGACTTAAAGGCTCCAATTCACTCGAATTAGCTCCATAACATCTACATCACCCAGAATCACTCCCACAAGACATAAAACACACAATTAGTGCAAAACACTATCAATTAAAACTCAAAACAAGTGAAGTGCAGTGAATTAGAGTTCAATAAGCGACTAAAACATGAGATTATAGCCTACCATCAAGTGGAACGGGCACGTTGTCATATGGTACCCGGCCTCTCCGATTGGCTTGAGGCTCAAGAGGTACCTCCTCCACTTGCTCCTCCTCGCCATGTTTGTACCTATAATTTCTTAAACAAGTTAGAAGCACGGAAGGAAAAGAAGATATTCCAAAAACACACTCAAAATATATAGCTAACATTGTTTTAACTCCCCGGCAACGGCGCCAATAACTGATCCACGTCCAATCCGCACTCAATAGTGAGTGAAAACGGTCGTTGGAAGAATAGTACCCAACAAGATTCAGGGTCGATTTTCACAGGGAGTTTAAGATGTGTACTAGGGTGTACACTTGATGAGAGTAAATTAAATAACTCAATCGCACTTCCAAACAAGGGATTTTGTTTTCTACTTCTAAATTAACACTAACAATTGTAAACTAATGAGAAGAACTAGAAAGCAAGTAATTATTTTTGTTGCTTTTATCAAATGGGTAAAAGGCCTAGGGATGTGGCCTTCACCTAGGTGTTATCCTAATGGGTTAAGTACGTTAACACTTGTTTTATTGATTGGGGGTGTATTATAGCTCTCAACTCTAAGTTACCCACTCAATACCTCTCGGTCCTAGATTGATTTTGCCCAATTTGGCTTTATCAAGCCCAAATGGTATCAAGCTAAATAGTTGATATGAGCTCAAGTCGGGTTCCTATCTCTAGTTCAAACCTTTTAATTAGGCTAGTCAAATCTTCAATTAGCCCAATTTCTTGTTAGCCAAGCTTTCCTAGACTAGGTCCCTCTTTCTCAAGTAAAGACCAAGTCAAAAAGGCAAGAATCAATGTTTGCAACCATTAATTCTAAAATTAAAGCATAAACAAGGCTAAATAATCAATACCCAATCATAAACAAGCATTAAACTGAATGCCCATAAGGTTTACACACTAGGGTTAGGTCACAACCCTAGTAAATGTCTAGCTACTCATAGTAGAATATAAAGAAAGCAAAGAAGAAATACTAATTAAACACATAATATAAGATTAAAATGATAAAGTATGATATTTTTATCCAAAAATGATCACAAATTTCCTAAAATGGAAAACGGCAATGGCTACAGCTTCTAGAACTTCAAAATTCGACATAATAATGTAATTCCCGTCTATTTATAGTGGCCCAGATTCGTTGACAAAAATGCCCATCGGGAGGTTTTGTGACCGCATAATTCCATGTGCGGATCTGCACATGCTTGAATTTGCTGGGAACTGGATTCTTCAGCCGCTCAATTTGGTTTGCGGCTGCAAGTTAGCTTCTGCGGCTGCACATTGTTGTGTGGTCCGCACTTCAGGCAAGGCTTTAGTCTTGGTCATTTGCACACTCTATGAACTTTTTGAATTCTTGTCAGTGCGGACCATGTTTTGCGTCCGCGCAAATTGTGTGCGGTCCGCACTTCTTTCAGGTACTTCAGGGTTGTTTTATCAATTATGCGGCCTCAGAGGGAATTATACGGTCCGCACTTACTTTTGCGGACCACACTTCTTGTATGTTGTGCCCTTTCTTGCCTTGTGAGTTGAAACACTCCTTTTTGAGCCAGAAATCTTCATAAGGGCCCAAATTACCAACATTCCTGCAATTTGTACATTTTCACTAGTTTTGGAAATACAAATCAATACTTTCAGACTAAATCAAAAGTAAAAAGTTACTAATAAGTGGTCAAAATCCACACTTATCAATGACCACTCATGTGAAGGGTTATCTAAGTATTTACATTTACCCTTTTATGCTCGCCCCGGTGGACCACATAGTCCTTACTTTCTACAAAAGTTACGAGGTGTTCCTTGGTAAAATCCACTTGTCCGTTTGGAGGATCGTGATCCTCTTATGCTATTTTGTGAACAACGCTGAAGCCCCTCGGTTCACTCTCGACAATCTACTCCGCCTATATAGTCCCCGAATTTTCCGAGGGGGGTTGATCAAGCTCGTTCGCTGAGAAAGAAAGGCTCCTTTCTCGATCATCGATAAGGACTGAGACCGAGGCTAGCAGGGGAGGTTTGTTTAGGTTAAAACCGAAGACCTGATCCCTCCCGAGTTTCTGCCATTCCCCGAGGAGTGGAACGCATCTTATAAGTATTGTATTTCTTGAGTATTCCTTTCTTCTTATATTTCCTCTCATTGCCTGTGTTTGTGGTCGTGCAGCTATTGCCTAAGTTCCTGATGCAATCCCCCAATTCAAGGAGTGGATCGAGGGGATCTGAAGGCAGATATCGTACTCTGAGCGCTCATGGCGCAAACTTTCGAAGGGCAAATGGAGGCCCGTTCTTATGGTGAGGTTCTTTCCTGAATGGTTATCATCACGCTCTTAACTTACACAGTGCTAACCCTTTATCTTTTCTTACAGGTCTACCTAAGACAACATATCTTAGGCCGCTGGAAGAGGACAAGGATCCATCCTCGCTTGCCGAGCCCTCCATTTTAGGGCAGCCCGGGGCTGCCACGAAGGAGGAGAAGAAGAAGAAAAATAAGAAGAGAAAGTCCTCGGGTTCCCTAGACCTTAAGGCGAAAAAGAAGAAGAGGGTGACCATCCGGGTCCGGAAGCCCAAGAAAAGCACCAAGTCTAGGGTACCTGACCCCGATTCTCTTTACTGGATCAGGGTTGAGCCAGAAGACGATGACATTTTTGTCACTCATGGGTCAACCCTTAATGAGGGGGAGAAGGCGACGATCGCGAAAGAGTATCATGAGGTCGATCCCCCTCTAACTCGGGAACCAAAGGGAGAGACGGAGGTTGTGGCCTCTTAGGAAGCCCCTCCAATTTCGAAAGAGGCGACTGGTGTCATTGACATCGTGGAGACTGCCTCCTATACCGAGTCAATGCTTGAAGAGGCCCAAGCGAGCAAACAAAAGTCAAGCGAGGGGGCGCAGGGCCTAGACGATGCCCTCAACATGTTTTTCGATGGCATGGATATGACCGCACTAGAGGATTTTTCTAGACTTAGTCACTTGGAGGTCCCAAGAAAGACGTGCCCTCAGGAGCTGGCAGGCCGAGTTCGAGCCCAAAATTAGTGAAGCAATTTCCTACTCTAAGCGTAGACCCCGAGCGCAAGCGAACGGTTGTTCTTACAATCCCGGAGGATGCTCGAGTCGTATCTACTCCGGTGGGCGTAGCCAGCTACCTCCAATGCCTGGTGACCGGGGAGGACCAGGCAAAGATGAACGAGGTGGGCACGTCGAGCCTCTTCAACGAGGTGCAATAGGTGCTGAACCGGGTAAGGCATCAACCCTTCGTATCCGTTTGTGAATCTTACTTTGGTCTTTAATGTCCTCTATTAACTTCATTGTTTATTAGGCTTCAGTGCTTCACCATGAAATCTTCCTCCAATACTTCTTGGAGATTAGCCAACACGAGTTAGAGCTCAAAGAGTAGGTCTGGAAGAAAGACATGTACAGGGCTCTTTGTGAGCAACAGGACGAGGCCCTTAAAGACCACCCCATTCTCCAGGCCGAGATGGAAAAAGCTCAGAAGGAGGCCTTGACCCTGAAGCGGGAACACACCGACCTGGTAGAGAAGGTAAACATCTTTAAGGCTAAAAATGAGAAGCTAGTCGTGGTGACTAACAACACAACTTTGCAGGTCCAACATAAGATAGACGTGATCGATCAGCTGCAGGCCGATATGGATGAGGTCAAGACCACGACCAAAGTATGGAAGGGCAGGATGGATCTGTTGGCTTCGGAGAAGGAATCTGCGAAGGGGGAGCTGGCATCGGTCGAGAACCAACTCCGGGTGGCGAAGGACAAAGCCAATAAGTGGTCTCGGCTGAATGATAATCTCCGGGCACAACTGAGCTCTGCCATCACGGAACGGGACGCTCTTGGGAAAGAATATGCTGTACTGAGGTCCAAATTGGATGCGACCTCTACTAATGCCAAGGAAATGGTGACCCAGTACAAGGCCGATGTGGAGGCAGCCGAGACCTGCTTAAAGACGAAGACTGAGTACATAAAGCGGCTATCCCGGAGAGAAACTCTCGAAGAGATCCATGCCCGAGGTTTTGACTTATCAGCTGAGATTGAAGAAGCTAGGAGGGTCAAGGCCGAGAAAATGAGCTATACGAGCCTGAGGGTCTTGAAGGCTCGAGGGGTTCTGATGGCCCCGAGGGCTCCAATGGTTTTGGCGACGAGTCGGGCCCCAAGGGCTCTGATGGTTTTGGCGACGAGTCGGGCCCCGGTGAAGACCATGCGTAGATGCCTTAATATTTGTTTTCAGTTTTCACTTATGTATATGTTTTGTTTTTTTTGAGGTCGTCTTATCGGTCCTTTGTAAATATATTTTAGAATATATAAAAAAAATTCGTTTCTGGCAATACAATGTCTTTACTTTTCTAGAATCTTCTTACAATTTCTATTTGTGTATTATTTTTGATGCCTTAGACTAAAATCAGATGTAGTTCTGGAGCATCTGGTTTTTGGAGGTTCGAATGGAGCCCGACTTCAATGCAACTTTGGTTTTCTAGTGGTTGTGATCCCTCAGTGAGACCGGAGGTTTTTAAGATACTTAAGTGTTTTTAGACAATGTTTTTGCCGAGGGTAACCTTTTAGTAGGTTTCGAATTTTGTAAGGGCCTTACTTTCTAGTTACGGACTTTGGACGTCTCCGAGCTATTTTTTAGGGTGACCATAGCCTTTTATATTTGGGCACCGCCTAATGGGTTTGGTGCTTTTGGGATTCGGTAGCCCGAGTCGTTCAATTTCATCGGGCGACAGTCCCCGAGTAGGGATAACCAGTAGGCTTGAAAGTCCCTGAGTAGGGGTAGCCCGTGGGATTTAGGATCCATGATCCAAGAAGCAAAATGCGCAGTAACTAAAGTGCAAGGGAAGTAGAAATTTCTTACATTGCTTAGTATGCAAGGTACACGATCGAAAGCGCATAAAACTTATGCCATGGCTAGAGTGAACTATGTGGGAACGGTTCATATGACCATTTGGCCCTTATAATGAATCCTAACCACCAAGCCTTCACTTTTAGCATGTACCAATTTCCATTTCCCTTGCTAAAGATCTTAATCCAAGGGTAATGGCCCCCGTATTCAAGGTCAAACTAATGAGGACTCGAATATTGTTGACCTGAAGCAAACAATCATTGATTCAAGTTTGAAATCAGTCTTCAAATCCAAGGTAGCACGTTCTATTGTTGCCTCGTTAAAATTCTTGCCGAAAAAACCACTTCGGGACAAAACCGGTTCAAGGAAAAAAGAGTGCAACACGTGCTTTCAGTCCCAATACCCACATCCGTCCTTGGCCGATTATTTGCATACGTTAGTCCGATTTATAACATAATTAAAAAGTAATTGAGCTTGTACCTCAGCAGTAGTACCGTTTTAAGTGTGTCACGTTCCAGTGTTTCGGTAGTTGTACGTCGTTTCCCACTTCGAGTTTATATGAGCCTTTGTCGGTTATTCTGGCAACTCGATACGATCCTTCCCAATTAGGGCCCAGCTTCCCTTTGTTCGGGGTCTTGGTGTGTAGTGTTGCTTTTCTCAACACCATATTCCCGACTTGAAAGTGTAGGAGGGTGGCTTTTCGGTTGCAATACATTTCTATTCCCTGATTCTGGGCGACTAACCGGACCAGAGAAGCCTCTCATCTTTCATCCACTAGTTCCAGGCTCGTGATCATCGCCTCACCATTTGGTTTTTCGGTCGTATACTGGAACCTGATGTTCGGTTCTCCCACCTCGACTTGTATTAAGGCTTCGGCTACATAGACCAAGGAAAGAAGGGTGGCCCGGTGCTTGATTTCGAAGTCGTACGGTATGGCCACAAGACTTCGGGCAGGATCTCCTTCCATTTCCCTTTCGCACTGGTCAACCTCTTTTTCAGGTTTTGAAGTATGGTCTTATTCGTTGATTCTGCCTGGCCGTTCCCACTTGGGTGATAAGGCGCTGATAGTATCTTCTTGATCTTATGATGTTCGAAAAACTTACTCATCTTTCTACCGATGAATTGTTATCCGTTGTCGCAAATGATCTCGGACGGTGTCCTAAATAGACATATTATATGGTCCTAGATGAAGTCAATGACTTCTTTATCTTGGACCTTCTCTAATGCTTGAGACTCAGCCCATTTGAAAAAATAATCGGTCATGAATAGTATGAATTGAGCTTTACCGGGTGCCCATGGCAGGGGACCGACGATGTCCATTCCCCACTTCATAAATTGCCAGAGGCACAAGACCGAGTGGAGCATTTCTCCTGGTTGATGGATCATCGGGGCGTATCTTTGGCAGTTGTCGCATTTCCGTATGAAGTCCTTCGCATCTTTCTCCATTTCTGTCCAGTAATAGTCGGCCCTAATTACTTTTCGAACCAAAGATTCTGCTCCCGAGTAGTTTCCGCAAATGCCTTTGTGAACTTCTCTCGTGGCGTATTCGGTCTCTCCCAGTCCCAAGCATCTGGCTAGTGGGTCATCGAAGGTCCTCCTGAAAAATGCCCCTTTGACCAAGCTAAATCTTGCGTCCATGGTGTGCAGGGCTCTCGATTCTTTGGGATCCGAAGGCAGTTTTTCGGTCTTCAGGAAGTCTACGTATTTTTTCCTCCAATATCAAGTTAAACTTGTTGAGTTTACTTTGGTGTGGCCTTCTTCTATCACCGAGTTTATTAGTTGCACTACTGCTCCCGAACTGAATTCATCGGAATAGATCAACGACCCCAAGTTAGCCAGTGCATCGACCTCACTGTTCTGATCGCGGGGTACATGTTGCAGGGTCCATTCCCTGAATTGATATATGGTTACATGTAATTTGTCCAAGTATATTCACATTTGTTCTTTTGCTTCGAACGTCCTGTTAACTTGATTTACCACGAGGAGGGAGTCGCACTTAGTTTGGATCACCTCAGCCCCAAGGCTTTTAGCTAATTCTAGACCTGCAATCATGGCCTCATACTCGACCTCATTGTTAGTCAATTTCACAATTCTAGTAGATTTCCTAATTACATTTCCCGTAAGCGGTTTTAATACGATGCTGAGCCCGGACGTTCGAGGTACCATCCATGAAAAGGGTCCAAATTCTCAAAGTGGTCCTCGAGGTCAACATTAATTCCCTTTCGACTTCGAGTATTAAGGCCGGCGTAAAGTCGACCACGAAGTCTGCCAAAATTTGAGAGTTTATGGCGGTTTGGGGTCGATACTCGATATCGTACCCGCTAATTTTCACAGCCCATTTGGCCAACCAGCCCGAGCACTCGGGCTTGTGCATGATGTTCCTTAGCGGGTAAGAGGTCACAACACATATGGGGTGGCATTGAAAGTACGACTTTAGCTTCTTGGAGGTGCTTAGCAAAGCGAGTGCCAGTTTTTCTAGGTGAGGATACCTTGATTCGACCTCGCCTAGAGTTCTACTGACATAGTAAATAGGAAATTACATACCTTCTTCTTCTCGGACTAAGACTCCACTTACCGCCACTTCGGAAAGTGGTAAGTACAGGGGTGGACTCGATAGGTACCGTTTGAGTTCTTCCAAAGCTTGCTGGTATTCCGGGGTCTAGGAAAAATTATTCTTCTTCTTTAACAGTGAGAAGAATCGATGGCTTTTATCTGAGGACCTCGAGATGAACCGACCCAGGGCGGCTATACGCCCCATCAGTTTTTAGACGGCCTTGATGTTGTCCACCATGGTGATGTCCTCTATGCCCTTGATTTTGTCGGTGTTGATCTCGATCCCTCGATTGGATACCATAAACCTAAGGAATTTTCCCGATTCGACCCGGAAAGTGCACTTCTCCGGGTTCAGCTTCATATTGTATTTCTTCAGTATGTTGAAGGTCTCCTACAAACATTTCAAATAGTCCTCTGCTCGTACGGACTTGACCAACATATCATTAATGTAAACTTCCATTGATTTTCCTATATGTTCTTTGAACATCTGATTTACTAGGCATTGATAGGTGGCACTGGAGTTCTTTAATCCAAACGGCATTACATTATTACAGTAGGTGCCAAATGTAGTGATGAAAGAAGTCTTTTCCTGATTGTGCGGGTCCATCCGAATTTGGTTGTACCCGGAATAGGCATCGAGAAATTTGAGTTTCTCGGTGCTTCCCTTCTCACGAGCGGCCTGTCAAAACCATTTTTGCTCATCAGACCTCGGCTATTGGGCTCTTGATCTCCTCTCCTTTCGTTCTTTATGGGGTGACGCACATACCCATTTCCCCTTCGATCCATGTTGTATGGTTGGTACCGATCCCGGACCGGCCTTGGCTTATGATCAACGGCTCTCTTAGACATGCCGTCGGCCCTAATGGGATAAATAGACCCAAAAGGGGCTCCGAGTTGGTCGTCCTAATCCATCATCTTCGATTGGTACCTATTGTGGACGTCGGCCCAAGTTACTGCCGGGGTTCTCTACCAAATTTTGTTTTAGCTGCTGTGAAGCCAAGGAGCTTCGGGGGTTAAGCCCCAGAGTGAATGCCTGAACGTCCCAATCATCTGCAACCAGAGGCAGGTCTATCTGTTCCATCTGGAACCTTGACACGAACTCCATGAACATCTCGTTGTCTCTTTGTTTAACCTTGAAAACGCCCGACTTTCTGGTCTTGACCTTGATGGCCCCAGTATGGGCCTTCACGAAAGCATATGCAAGCATAGCAAACGAGTCTACGGAATTTGGGGATAAGTTGTGATACCATATCATCGCTCCTTTGGACAAAGTCCCCCCAAACTTCTTCAGTAACACCGACTCGATTTCATCATCTTCCATGTCGTTCCCTTTGATTGAGCATGTATAGGAGGTCAAATGCTCATTCGGATTCGTGGTTCCGTTATATTTGGGGATATCGGGCATATGAAACTTCTTTGGTATCGGCTTCGGTGCCGCGCTGGGAGGAAAAGGTTTCTGGATAAATTTCTTAGAATCCGACACTTTCAATATCGGGGGTGCTCCCGGATTTGATCGACCCTGGAGTTGTATGTTTCCATCTTCTTGTCATTGGCCACAATTTCCTTCTCGCCTGACTCTACCCGCTTCGTTAATGCTTCAAGCATTTTCATTGTCTCGGGATTGACCTCAGGCTCAGCTTCACCCGGTTTCTCAGTGATGTTTTTCGTTTCTTCGAATGTTTTCCCAAGATTGTTCGGGCTCAACCCTGCTGGGGGCGTGGCTGTGATTCTGTAGCTGTGCTATCGCCACCTGTTGAGCTTGCAACATTTTGAAGATTAACCGTAGGCTTACCTCATCACCTTCGCCTTCGGGCGCTTCTCGAGCTATTGGTCGGGTTCCCCCATGAATGTTGTTTTCGGGATCAGTTGGCAGATTGACGTCGATGGCCACCTGTGAGTTAGCATCGACCGGGTCGGAAACTGGGACACCGTTGGGATCAGAAGGAGGAACCTCATTGCTAGGCACCAAATTATTATTTCGCCATGATGGCCAGACTCAGCGTCAACGTTCGAGTTGGCAGAATAAGAATTCGACATTTTTAAGCAGACCTGAAATTAAGACTTTAAAGAACAAGCGTAAAATAGTATGTGTTATGGAGATTTGTATCAAATCACCACTATTATCCTTAGTCTCACGGTGGGTGCCAAACTGTTTACCCTTAAATCGGATAACAATTAAATTTGTACGTGGTTTTAAGGATTCGTGCATTGATTCAACACAAATAATCAAGAATATCATATAAACGAGTTAAAGATAAAATAAATGATCAAACTAGTTTTAATGTTATGGTCTAGCCCAAACCTAGGTTGAATAGTGATTTTGCCCTCGATCGGACACTTGGTTCGAGACCAATTGTGAATGAAGAACAGAACAGTTAAATAAGAACTTTTGTAGTAGCTAGAAAGCAGAAAATGAATTTGCATTACCTTGATTCACGTGTTACCATGTATCTAACAAAAGAAATACCTCTCCTTTATATAGTAGGAGAGTTTCAACCCTAGTACAAGTCTTAAAAAAGGTAAAAATCTTGCTTTCTCGTTAATTACTGATCCATAACCGACATTGAGCGAGATCTGTGCCGTGATATCCGGTCAAGCACGAATATCACGGCCCTTTATCCGTCATGTGTAACTGTTTACCATGTTTTTCGAGGTTTTAGAACTCGTTCTGGGTCCGGGGAGCGTCGCTTTATCATGCTCGATAATGAACACATCGTTCCCCTTTCATGGGTCTCGATACAAAGGGCTCCCAGCCTCGATTTCAGTCTCATGTGTCCATGCCCTTCTTCGGTTTTCTTCACCGAAAAATCGGGGTATGCCTTATCCTCAATTTTTACATGCTATGATCCTTTTTTAACTATTATTTTAAAAAAATAGCATCATTTATTGTTTATTCCAAAAAGAGCACTTTTTTTTCATTATTAGCATATTATAAAAATTAAGCTCAACATTTAATAAGTTAAGTGATTCACTAATCATAGTAAGTACTTCTTTTGTCCATCTCCATTCTCCCTTTCCAACATTGATCTTCTTCACTTCATTTTTGAAAATCTGATGCATATGTGAATGCCACCTAAATTCAAGATGTATTGATTTATACGTCTTTTATACTTTGTATATCAAGTATCACTTTAATTCAAAATAAATTTTTATGTATATAGTTGTTGTGTATTTATTTGTGAAGTGCCATCTTATTTTAAGATGTATTGTTAATGTATATTTCAAATATATTTTATATATCAAGTGATATTTTAATTCAGAATTTATTTTTTATGTATATTTATATGTCATCTTAATTAAATTTAAGATATATTTTTTTATGTATATTTCACATGTCTAAGTGTCATCTTAATTGAAGATGTATTTTTTATGTATATTTATATGTCATCTTAATTAAATTTAAGATATATTTTTTTATGTATATTTCACATGTCTAAGTGTCATCTTAATTGAAGATGTATTTTTTATGTATATTTGTTTTTGTATATTTTATATGTTTTAATTCAATGTATATTTTTTATATATACATTTTGTATATATTAACATATATTATTATTGAAGTAAGATCTTTATGTTAAGAAAGGAAGATAAAAACTTAAGAAGATAATTAAAAAGAAAACAAATGGAATAAATTTAGAAAATATATTGGCTTCGTCAGAAAACAAAATTAAGAAGATGAAGAAAAAGAAGGAAAGCTAATAGATAAAGAGAGAAAAAAGGCATGATTTTGTACAAATAATTATTGACTTTTCATTCAAATTGCTTATGTTTAGGGATTAATAATTAATATTCCTATTTTAATGGAACTGTGTGCTACAAATATAAATTTTTTTCTGCTTCACCTGTAATATTGGATTTCCTGCTAAGAATTTATTATATTTCTTTTAAACTGTGACAGTTATGTAAAGTTCCCATAAGATTGGAAAAAATTCAAAAATAGCCAGATTTACAAGTGGTAATTGAAAAATAGCCATAGTTTCAAAAGTAATCGAAATTTATTCACTTTTCATGTAAAGATAAATATGAACGAAAACACTGTTCAAAATTCGGAAAATATTCCAGCATAATATACTGGAATTCCAGTATAATATACCGATCCAACATAATATGCTGGAAGTTCATACACAGGTGCTCTAATCTCCAGTATATTATGCTGGAACTTTCTGCGTGTTGGAGTTCCAGCATAATATGCTGGAAGTTTATACACAGGTACATCAATATCCAGTATATTATGCTGGAACTTTCTGCGTGTTGGAGTTCCAGCATAATATGCTGGAAGTTTATACACAGGTACATCAATATCCAGTATATTATGCTGGAACTTTCTGCGTGTTGGAGTTCCAGCATAATATGCTGGAAGTTTATACACAGGTACATCAATATCCAGTATATTATGCTGGAACTTTCTGCGTGTTGGAGTTCCAGCATAATATGCTGGAAGTTTATACACAGGTACATCAATATCCAGTATATTATGCTGGAACTTTCTGCGTGTTGGAGTTCCAGCATAATATGCTGGAAGTTTATACACAGGTACATCAATATCCAGTATATTATGCTGGACCGATCCTTGTTGCAGCAAAATTGTAGCTATTTTTTAATGACTTTACAAACACTGTCTATTTTTCAATTACCAGTCCGAAAACTGGCTAGCCCGTGCTATGTTTACCTAAAGATTAGGTCATATATGGGTTTCAAACATAAGCCCAAATCCTTAAAGTGGACTCCAAATCCGAACTCCAATTTGGCCCGTTTAGGCCCAATTTGAAAGTACGCAAGAGTTACTTTCTTCGACCCAGTTCGTGAACCTTCTCCTCTGTGGAGAACTCACTCGGAATCTCTTTCTCCCGCGAATTTCAGTTGTACGTTTCCTTCTTTCCACTGATTTTTACAAGTTATTGTGCATTTTATTTGCTTCTATGCTAATGGCTTCTAAGTTGTGAGATGTATAATCTTGCTTTTTAAGTCTTAGTTATCAGTTTTAAATCTATAAGAAAAGGGAAACTGAGAATTAGGAAACAAACAATTGATAATCAAAAGAATTGATTTCTAAGACAACCTCCAGTCGTAGTTTTATAGTGCTCGGTGTTGTATCCTTCTTGTTAGTTTTCAGCACTTTGGGTGAAAGTCGTAAAATTCAATGTCATGATATTCCAAATTGATTCTGTATCATCTCAAATTGAAGAATAGTACAGGATTGAATTAATGTTGATGGGGTCCAAACCCATGTGTAGAAAAATGAAAAGAAAGGGAATCTAACGATCGCAAGAGCAAGTTTTAGAGTTTGCAACCAATTTGCATTGCAAATTACATAGTGCAAGTTGTAAAGTGAGATCCAATCTTTCGATTGGTTAATTAGGGAAGCCATCCCCTTTATATAAGGAGAGCTTCACGTCGCATTTTATACACCAATCTCAGAGGACAAAATATATCTGAGAGTTAGAAAGAAAGAGTGAGGTTTCACAGACGGGGTACAAGAAAATAGTCTGTGAGAAAAATAGATAGTGAGCGATATTGTAGTGAGTTGAAAATATCAAAAGAGGGTTATTTATTTTGAGTGTTGTAGTGGTCTTTGGAGTATTTTACTCGAACCTATAAAGCGTACAATTCTTTGCTATAGTAATATCAGTTGCTCATCTTGGGGCCGTGGTTTTTTCCCTTATTCAAAAGAGTTTTTCACGTAAAACTCTTGGTGTCGTTGTCGCTCTTTTATTCTTGTTAATTATTGTATGTGCTACGTTATTATTCTGCTTTTATTACCGTGAATATTACTTTTGTGGGGGCTTATTCCCAACAAATAGTATCAGAGTACAGGTTCTGCTCGTTTACAAATATACTATTCATTTTTGGTGGTACTATACTCGGTGAAAGACAAAAATGTCTGGAGTAAAGTACGGGGTAACAAAATTTAACGGAGATAGAAGCTTCTCAATATGGCAAAGAAGGATGAGGGATCTGCTCATCCAACAAGTATTACACAAGGTACTAGATGTTGATGCCAAAAAGCCTGATACCATGAAAGCTGAGGATTGGGCTGACTTGGATGAAAGTGATGCTAGTATAATCTGGTTGCATTTATCAGATGATTTGGTAAATAACATTATTGATGAAGACACCGCATATGGCATTTGGATAAGGTTGGAAAGCCTATACATGTCCAAAACGCTGACAAATAAATTTTACCTGAAGAAGCAACTCTATGCCCTACATATAGGTGAAGTTACGAATTTTTTATCACATTTAAATGTGTTTAACGGTGTTGAGAAGAAACTGCCCCCTCATAATTCTGATTTTCATGGTGGTTCATCTACAGATAGAGAAGAAGATGAGATGAAGAAGAAGAAGACCTAACAGATATGGTTTGTCTTCAGGCCAAAGTGTTTGATATAACCTAAGTCAAATAGGTTATTTTTGGTCGACTTTGGATGGACACGTGGAGAAGGCAAGGCCTTTGGATCAGGCAAGTTGATCCATGATTGATTAAATAGAGACCATCTGATAATAGTGGTACTAGAAGATTCCCTTATGTGAATGATNCTGATAATAGTGGTACTAGAAGCTTCCCTCACGTGAATGATATGTGAGGGAATATAAGTTAGTTACTAGAAGAATAATTTAGTTATTAGTGGGCAAATTAGAATAGGACAAGTGTACAGATTTTACTCTTTCTGCTCATTCTTTTATTCCTTAGCAAGTGTATATATACATGTACATGAAAGTGATGAAATACACAGAAATTTTCAGAATTTACTCTTCAAATTCGTTCATGGTATCAGAGCACCTAGCTCGATCCAACAGTTCAATTATCTAGATTATTTACATCATCTCATCCTCAACGTTAACTCATCTTCACTAAACAAAAATGGGTGACACAACCATAACTATAGATACCAGCAACGTTGCAAAGGCTGTGAGTTATGATATCAATCACCCATATCATCTTAATAATTCTGATTCTCCTGGGATGACTCTAGTCAACACCTTGTTTGATGGAAGGGGATATCCAGGATGGAGGAGGTCCATTTTGTTGTCTCTATCAGCTAAGAAGAAACTTGGGTTTATCAATAGAGCATGCCAATCTCTAGATCTGAGTTCTCCAGATCATGAATAATGGAGTTGTGTCAATGACATGGTGATTTCCTGGATTCTGAATGCCCTTTCTAAAGATATTGCAAACAGTATGATATACTCCAAAACTGCAAATGAGCTTTGGGATAGCTTGGAGCATAGATTTGGAAAATCAAATGGAGCCAAGCTATACCATCTGCAAAAGGAGCTATCAGGATTAGTGCAGGGAAATAGTGATATTGCAGGATACTTCACCAAACTCAAACGATTATGGGATGAATTGGATGCTTAAGATGTTGTCATATGTTGTTCATGTGTGTGTACTTGTGAAGGAAAAGCAAAATTAACTAAGTCACTTGAAGATCAGAGGTTGATTCAGTTCCTAATGGGATTAAATGATATCTATGCACAAGAAAGAGGAAACATAATCATGATGAATCCTTTGCCTAACATAGATGTTGCCTATTCTCTTCTCTTGCAAGATAAAAATCAAAGAGAAGTTTATGCAAACACACATTTTAACTCAGATTCACTGTCATTTATGGCAGCAGGAGATGTGAAACAACCTAATGCCCAGATTTTAGCTGATTTTGTAGCTTTTATTATGACATGGCAGGGGAGAAACTTTCAGAAAAATAGGAACCAAGCACAAAGAGAAGCAACAGTGGGAACAAAATTTAATAATTCAGGACAGAAGTTCACTAAACCACAACAGAAGTTAAAGGCAAAGAATAGATACAATCCAAATGTGTCTTGTACTTATTGTGGAAAAACAGGGCATACTCAAGAAGATTTCTACAGAATCATTGGATTTCCAGATGATTTTGAGTATACCAATCAGAAGAACTATCAAAATCAGATCAAGGCAAATGCAGTTTTAACACATGAAGATCATGAGAATCAGACAGGACAGAATACTGAAAACAACAACAATTTTCGGCAACAACTCAACAAGGAACAAGTTGCAGAAATGGTGAACGTGTATAAGCAGGCAAAGTTGGCACAAGCAGGAACTTCAGGAATCAATGCTAATGCAGTTGCTAGTACTATTCTAAAATACTCAGTTTTAGTGTCTACCACTCTAAATTCTAACACCTGGATCATTGATTCAGGTGCTTCAGAGCATATGTGTTTTGATCCCAACTCTTTCTTATTTCTAACTCAACTTCCTGTGCCTTTGAACATCAATTTACCTAATTCTTTCAAGGTAATTGTTACTTATATAGGAAGTGTTTTTATCCTGCCAGGTCATGTCTTGAACAATGTCTTACATGTTCCAGATTTCAAAAACAATCTATTGTCAGTACATAGGTTTTGCATTCAATTCAAATATGATGTCTTAATCACATCTATTGGGTGTGTGTTGCAGGGACTTTCAATGAACAGTCCACAAGCTTTTGGTGAAGTTAGAGAGGAACTCTACATATTGGAGCCTAGTAGTCTTAAGTCTAAGAGTCTATTCAGTAGTATGTATCTTCAATTCAAAAAGGAAGAAATTCCATTTCAGAGTTTATGTCTTTTTCTAGTACTATTCATGTTAATGCAATTCCTGATGTTAAACTTTGGCATGTAAGGTTGGGACATCTCCCATTTCCAGCAATGAAACATTTAGATTTTCTTTATTGTGACTCAAACTCTGATTTTATCTGTGATGTTTGTCCTAAGGCTAGGCAGATAAGGAAACCTTTCCCTGTCAGCACCATTAAATCCAGAGATATTTTTGATCTCATTTATATAGACACATGGGGACCTTACAAGTCTAATATCTATAATGGGTTCAGATATTTCCTTACTATAGTAGATGACTATAGTAGAGGAATATGGACATTTTTGCTGTCCTCTAAGAGCAATGCATTTCCCATGCTCAAATCTTTCTTATCCATGGTTGAAAGACAATTCAATGCAAAAGTAAGAATGATAAGATCTAATAATGCTCTAGAATTGGGGAAAGGGACACAAGAAGCAACTTTTCTTGCTTCAGAAGGTATTCTGCACCAGCTGTCTTGTGTAGAAACACCTCAACAAAATGGGATTGTTGAGAGGAAACATCGACATCTCTTAGAAATCGTTAGAGGTATAATGTTTCAATCTAGGCTGCCTATGTCATATTGGGGTAAATCTATTCTAACTGCCACACACATTCTTAATAGGTTTCCTTCCAGTGTTCTTCAAGGAACGACACCATATGAGGTCCTATTTCATCACAAACCCAAGTATGACTATTTGAGGAATTTTGGATGCCTATGCTATGCCTCTACTTTGAAACAGGGAAGAGGGAAGTTTGATGAGAGGGCAACAACTTGTGTTTTACTTGGTTACCCTCTTCAACAGAAGGGATACAAACTGCTGGAGCTGTCCACAAGGAAAGTATTTGTGTCTAGGGATGTGACATTTCATGAGTCACATTTTCCTTTTGCAAAAATCAACACACCACACCATCTTATTTTTCCAACTTCAATTTTTACCATAGAACCTACCTATTCAACCACATTCCAAGACCAAACACAGCTTACTTCTTCAGAATATGATGCAACAGATATTTTTTCACCACAATCATCAAGTCCTACTCACGTTTCTCATCATCATTCAGTTTCTCCACAAACACCAACTCCAGTCTCTCATAGCCTAGAGCCATCACACACCAGGACACCTTCTTCTACACCTCAAGAACCTATGCCATTGAGGAGATCAGGAAAGTGTCTACACGACCAATCTACCTGAAAGATTTTGAGTGTAACAACATCATGTTCACAGATCTAGCCACCACTTGTTTTACTCAACCCTGTCAACCTACTGAGTACTATTTTTCATCTCTCTCACCTAATAACCAACATGTAATGCAGTCCCTTTCTACCCTAACAGAACCTTCTACTTTTAGCCAGGCTTGTCAACATCCAGGATGGATAGAAGTAATGAATGCAGAAATTAAAGCTCTAGAAGACAACCACACCTGGGATGTGGTTGAGTTACCTAAAGGAAAAAGAGTTTTACCTTGTAGATGGGTGTACAAGGTAAAGCACTTATTAGATGGAAGAATTGAACGTTGAAGGCAAGGTTGGTGGTCAGGGGGGATATTCAAAGAGAAGGAATAGATTACAGTGAGACTTTTTCACCAGTGGTGAAGATAAAAACCATAAGGTGTCTACTCACTGTTGCAGCCAAGAAAGATTGGAATGTTTCTTAGCTAGATGTGAACAATGCATTCTTGCATGGAGATTTGCAAGAAGAGGTATCTATGAGATTTCCAACAGGTTTGGATCCTCCTAGTCCTAAACATGTTTGTCTTTTGAAGAAGTCACTATATGATTTAAAGCAAGCGTCTATGCAATGGTATGCTAGGCTAGGAGGAGCTCTAAGTTTTAAGGGATATTCTTCATCAATGAATGACCATTCTTTGTTCTTTAAACGCACATGAGGTCTTATTTCTATCCTAACTGTCTAAGTTGACGACATACTAATCACAAGAAATGACTTAGAAGAAATTCAAGGCATAAAAGATTTTCTGAATACTGAATTCAAAGTCAAGAATTTGGGAAGTATACACTACTTTCTAGGTATGGAAATTTTGAGAGAAAAAGCAGGATTTATCGTGAGTCAAAGGAAATTTACCTTAGACATGTTGAAAGAATTTGATTTGTCTCATTTGACTCGAGTCAGTTCTCCTTTGGATCCTACCTTCAAGCTTCAAGCTGATGATGGAGAATATCTACAAAACCTAACTATATTTCGTCATCTGGTCGGAAAACTAAATTATTTAACAAATACTATACCAGATCTTTCTTTTGTTGTACTCACCCTCAGTCAATACATGCAGAAGCCATGTGTGTCTCATCTCTCTGCTACTTTACGAGTACTCAAATACCTCAGTTCTGCTCCGGGACGAGGCATTCTTCTTTCAGTTGAGGCATTATTTTCCTTGCTTGCATTATGTTATGCTGATTGGGCTTCCTGCAAGGATTCAAGAAGGCCCGTTAGTGTATTCTTTATCACTCTAGGAGGAGCTCCCATCTCCTGGAAATCAAAGAAGCAAGTCTCAATTTCTTTGTCATGTGCAGAAGCAGAATATAGGTCTATGAGAAGGGTTACTGCAGAGCTTACCTGGTTGGTACGAATTCTTGAGGATCTATCTGCACCAGTCACTCTATCAATTCCTCTTCACTCTGATAGAAAGGCAATAATCCACATCGCCCGAAACCCCGTCTTTCATGAACGCACAAAACATGTCGAAATTTAATGTTATTTTGTGCGTCAACAGTTTTTTTAGGTTTAATCACTCTTTCCTTTGTTCCCTCCAAAGCTCATCTTGCAGACATCTTTACGAAGCCTCTTTTTGGGGTTTCTCATCGAGAGATTTTGGGCAAGTTAGGGGTCACTAGGTTCCCCTCCAACTTGAGGGGGGATGTTGAGAAGAAAAATCCCCCTCATAATTATGATTTTCATGGTGGTTCATCTATAGATAGAGAAGAAGATGAGATGAAGAAGAAGAAGAAGACCTAACATAGATGGTTTGTCTTCATACCAAATTGTTCGATATAACCTAAGTCAAATAGGTTATTTTTGGTCGACTTTGGATGGACAGGTGAAAAAGGCAAGGCCTTTGGATCAAGCAAGCTGATCCATGATTGATTAAATAGAGACCATCTGATAATAGTGGTACTAGAAGCTTCCCTCACGTGAATGACATGTGAGGGAATATAAGTTAGTTACTAGAAGAATAATTTAGTTATTAGTGGGCAAATTAGAATAGGACAAGTGTACAGATTTTACTCTTTCTGCTCATTCTTTTATTCCTTAGCAAGTGTATATATACATGTACATGAAAGTGATGAAATACACAGAAATTTTCAGAATTTACTTTTCAAATTCGTTCAGACTAATCACACAGCTCGCCAATCTCGGAGTGAAAATCGAGGAAGAAGATAAAGCCATCTTGCTATTGAATGCGTTGCCATCTTTATACGATAATTTGGTAACAACCATCCTGCATGGTAAGACTACCATTGAGTTGAAAGATGTCACATCGGCTCTTCAACTCAATGAGAAAATGAGAAAGAAGCCTAAAAATCAAGGACAGGCTCTCATCACAGAAGGAAGAGGCAGGAGTTATCAAAGGAGTTCGAGCAACTATGGTAGATCCGGAGCTCGTGGGAAGTTTAAGAACCGATCCAAATCAAGAGCGAGAAATTGCTACAATTGTGATCAACCAGGTCACTTCAAAAGAGATTGCCCAAATCCAAGGAAGGGCAAAGGTGAAAGCAGTGGCCAGAAGAATGACAACAACACAATCACCATAGTTCAAAACAATGATAATGTTGTCCTCTTTATAAATGAAAAAGTGGAATGCATGCACTTCTCAGGTCCAGAGTCGGAATAGGTGGTTGATACAACATCATCTTACCATGCCACACCGGTAAGAGATCGTTTTTGTAGATATGTAGCAGGAGATTTGGCACTATGAGAATGGGTAACACAAGTTACTCAAAGATTGCGGGGATTGGTGACATTTGTCTCTGTAAGATGTACATTGGTTCTAAAGGACGTGCGGCGTGTACCTAATTTGTTGATGAACTTGATCTCGAGAATTGCTTTAGACCGAGATGGATACGAGAAACATGCCAAGGTGAATTCAACGTGGTACAAGATGAGATTTCTGTAGATTTGTGGCACAAAAGAATGGGTCATATGAGCGAGAACGGATTAAAGATTCTTGCTAAGAAATCACTCATTTCTTATGCCAAAGGTACAACGGTAAATCCTTGTGACTACTGTTTATTTGGTAAGCAGCATAGAGTCTCATTTCAGACATCGTCTAAAAGAAAATTGAATATACTTGATTTGGTATATTCTGATGTTTGTGGTCCAATGAAAATTGAATCGATGGGCAGTAACAAATATTTTGTTAATTTTATTGATGATGTTTCATGGAAATTGTGGGTCTATATTTTGAAAACCAAAGATCAGGTGTTTCAAGTTTTCTAGAAGTTTCATGCTTTGGTGGAAAGGGAGACAGGCCAAAAGCTAAAGCATCTCCGAAGTGACAATGGAGGTGAGTACACTTCAAGGTAATTTGAAGAGTACTGTCAAAGTCATGGGATCAGACAGTTCCTGGAACCCCACAACACAATAACGTAGCCGAGAGGATGAACCGCACCATTGTTGAGAAGGTGAGAAGCATGCTTAGAATGGCTAAACTGCCTAAGTCATTCTGGGGTGAAGCAGTTCAGACAGCATGTTACCTAATCAATAGGAGTCCATCAGTTCCATTGGAGTTTGATATCCCATAAAGAGTTTGGACCAACAAGGAAGTGTAAAGGTGTTCGGTTGCAAAGCTTTTGCACACGAATCAAAGGAGTAAAGAACAAAGCTGGATGATAAATCTGTTCCGTGTATATTCATCGGATATGGAGATGAAGAGTTCGGGTACAAATTGTGGGATCCTATAAAGAAGAAGGTTATTAGAAGCATAGATGTAATCTTCCGAGAAAGTGAAGTTGGAGTTGTAGATGATCAATCAGAGAAGACAAAGAATGATATAATCCCTAACCTTGTTACCATTCCTTCTTCTTCTAACTATCCCACAAGTGCAGAAAGTACGATCGACGAGGTTGTCGAGTAGGGGAACAACCTGATGAGGTTATTGAGCTGGAGGAGCAACTTGATGATGGTGTCGAGCAAGTGGAGCACCCCACTCAGGAAGAAGAACAACCTCAACCTCTGAGGAGATCAGAGAGGCCAAGGGTAGAGTCATGTTGGTACCCTTCCACAGAGTATGTCCTCATCAGTGATGAAGGGGAGCCAAAAAGTCTTAAAAAGGTGTTGTCCAATCCAGAAAAGAACCAGTGAATGAAAGCCATGCAAGAAGAGATAGGATCTCTACAGAAAAATGGCACGTACAAGCTGGTTGAACTTCAAAAGGGTAAAAGACCACTCAAATGCAAATGGGTCTTTAAACTTAAGAAAGATGGAAATGGCAAGCTGGTCAGATACAAAGCTCGATTGGTGGTAAAAGGCTTCGATCAGAAGAAAGGTATTGATTTTGATGAAATTTTCTCACCTGTTGTCAAAATGACTTCTATTTGAACAATCTTGAGCTTAGCAGTTAGCCTTGATATTGAAGTGGATCGGTTGGACGTGAAAACTGCATTTCTTCATGGAGATTTGGCAGAGGATATCTATATGGAGCAGCCAGAAGGATTTGAAGTAGCTGAAAGGAAACACATGGTGTGCAAACTGAATAAGAGTCTTTATGGGTTGAAGAAGACACTAAGGCAGTGGTAGAAGAAGTTTGACTCATTCATGAAAAGTCAAACTTACACAAAGACATATTCTGATCCATATGTATACTTCAAAAGATTTTCAGACTACAACTTTATTATTTTGTTGTTGTATGTGAATGACATGTTAATTGTAGGAAAAAATAAGGGGTTGATTGCAAAGTTGAAGGGAGTTTTGTCCAAGTCATTTGATATGAAGGACTTGGGCCCATCACAACAAATTCTGGGTATGAAGATAGTTCGAGAGAGAACAAGCAGAAAGTTGTGGCTGTCTCAGGAGAAGTACATTGAACGTGTACTGGAACGCTTCAACATGAAGAATGCTAAGCCAGTCAGCACACCTTTTGCTAGTCATCTAAAGTTAAGCAAAAAGATGTGTCCTACAACAATGGAAGGAAAAAGAAAGCATGACCAAAGTTCCTTATTCCTCTCCCGTCGGAAGTTTGATGTATTTAATGGTATGCACTAGACCTGATAGTGCTCACGCAGTTGGTGTTATCAGTAGGTTTCTTGAAAATCCTGAAAAAGAACACTGGGAAGAAGTCAAGTGGATACTCAGGTACCTGAGAGGTACCACGCGAGATTGTTTATGCTTTGGAGGATCTAATCCAATCTTAAAGGGCTATACAAATGATGATATGGCAGGTGACATTGATAACAGAAAATTCACTACTGGATATTTGCTTACATTTTCAGGGGGAGCTATATCATGGCAGTCAAGGTTGCAGAAGTGTGGCGCACTCTCTACAACTGAAGTGGAGTATATTGCCACTACTTAAGCTGGCAAGGAGATGATATGGTTGAAACGGTTCCTTCAAAAGTTTGGATTGCATCAGAAGGAGTATGTCATCTATTGTGATAGTCAAAGTACAATAGACCTTAACAAGAACCCCATGTACCATGCAAGAACCAAACACATCGTCTTGAGATATTACTGGATTTGAGAAATGGTAGAGAATGAATCTCTAAAAGTCTTGAAGATTTCTACAAGTGAGAATCTCGCAGATATGTTGACCAAGGTGGTACCAAGAGACAAGTTCAAATTGTGCAAAGAACTTGTCGGCATGCACTCAAGCTAGAAGTCCGGTGTTACGTCCTTCAAGTGAATGGGTCTGGAGGGGGAGATTCATGGGATCCAAACCCATGTGTAGAAAAAAGAAATGAAAGGTAATCTAATGATGGCAAGAGCAAGTTTTATAGTTGGCAACCAATTTGCACTGCAAATTGCATAGTGCAAGTTGTAAAGTGAGATCCAATCTTCCGATTGGTTAATTGGGGCAATCATCCCCTCTATATAAGAAGAGTTTCATCTCTCATTTTATACACCAATCTCAGAGGAAAAATATATCTGAGAGTTAGAAAGAAAGAGTGGAGTTTTATAGACATAGTATAAGAAAACAGTCTGTGACAAAAATAGAGAGTGAGCGATATTGTAGTGAGGTAGGAATATTAAAAGAGGGTTATTTCTTTTGAGTATTGTAATGATCTTTGGAGCATTTTACTCAGACCTACAAAGTATAAAATTCCTTGCTATAGTGATATCAGTTGCTCATCTCGGGGCCGTGGTTTTTTCCCTTATTCAAAAGGGTTTTACACGTAAAAATATTGGTGTCGTTGTCACTCTTTTATTCTTGTTAATTATCGTATCTCGATTCTTCGTTATTATTCCGCTTTTATTACCGTGAATATTATTTTTGTGGAGGTTTATTCCCAACAAATGTACCTGGTGGGATAAAATACTTGTATCCATAAGATATATTGAGTTAATTAAGTTAGGTCATTAGAGAACTTTATATTCCTTGTTGATAATAATGATAAGTTTTTTCAAAGACTCTTAACTGAATCGTCACTACTAGAAATTCGGTAAAAACCGACCAAGGTTGACCGACCAAAGTTGGTCGGTCAAAAAACCGATCAAAGTTGGTCGGTTTTTCAAAATATATTTTTTAAATTTTTATTTTTACGAAACCGACCAACTTTGGTCGGTTTTCTTTGGCGCAAAAATGCGGGAAACTATTTTTGAGTCCCGCGAAATTATGTTTCAAGAAACCGACCAACTTTGGTCGGTTTTTCAATTAAAATAAATAAAAATTAATATTAAAAAACCGACCAAAATTGGTCGGTTAATTCGATGGGTCATTTAACAAAAATCGACCAACTTTGGTCGGTAATTTTACTTTTTAATAAAACCGACCAACTTTGGTCGGTTATTTTCGTGCGAAAATACAATAGTATCCCATCACAGTACAGACCCCGGGTGGTAGAATAGTATCCTATCACAGTACAGACCCCGGTTCGATTCCCAGATGGTGAATCTTTTTATTACATAATTAAAATATCGACCGACTTTGGTCGGAAAAAACCGACCAACTTTGGTCGGTTTTTTTTGCAATATGTTTTTTTTGAATTTAATTGACCGACCAACTTTGGTCGGTAATTTCCGAACAACTTTGGTCGGTATTCCTTTCTGACCATAAAAATACCGTCGACACGTAAATGGTCGCGTTTTGGTCGGTTTTTTTGGTCGGTTTTTACCGGATTTCTAGTAGTGTGTTTTGTATGATAAGACTTGTTTCCAACCTGAGAAATGACCACCTCATTTATTTATTTATTTGATGATCGAGAAATTTGTCTGGACCAACCGCAGTGTTCGAACGTCGGGGATAATGGGTCGGCACCTCTACCCTTCTCTACTTAAATACAGACTTAGTTTGCATGGCTCGAACCTTGACTTGAGTCACAAGTCCCTCAGCCTTTGCCACTAGAACTAAGCCATGAGGACTTATTTATTTATTTTGAAAAAAGAATAAAAAAATGACCACCCTATAATTACTGAACTGGAAAAATGGGAAATGGGAAAAATCCAACTGTTTGATCAGTCTATATGCCCAGCAGCCTACTCCAGAAAGAATAATAGATACTTCAGTGTGTTGGTATATGAGACATGCCTGATTGAGTGATTGTACACATTGATGCACTGCTTAGTTGGAAGTGTCTATTGTCACATTACAGGTCATGCTTTGAAAAAAAGTATGATAGGAATCAAGTTTTCCTTGTTATTTCAGCGAGGGAGGGGCAAGTATAGGACTGACAAATTTGGGAAAAGGTACATTTAGTGGCTTATAAGAGTACGGAATAGAGCTGAATTGTGGGTATTCAGTGTTGACAGGGTTTGCGAGTAGCTAATGTTAACATCTGCAAGGGGTAAATATAGTTCCTTTTCATGTGATTTAATACAGACTTGTTAGGAACCAAGTGAGATAGCAGTACCATCCAGTTTTAATAGGTTGAAATTATTGATTTTACTTTCTAACAAAAGAGTAAAATCCATCTTAGCAACATGAAATCCTATGCTCCTGGAATGTCTTTTGATAATTTGATCCTCTTGACGAAATGTCAACAACCATGAAGAGAATTTTTCAATAATATACCAGAACGACTGCGAAGTGCTGGACAAGAGGAGGGGGGCACCATTTCAAATACATAAAGCTTTCATCGTTGTGCAAATAACTGTAGTTTATTTATTTTCATGCTATTTGATAAAAATTTAAAAATATTTCCACGAATGTCGATAAATCAAATTTCTCACATTATGCTAGTATAGAATTTGTATTTTCTACCTTTGTATCATTACCATACATTAACAGTTTAACATGGGGAAAAAATACCATAGATTAACATTAACCTTGTTTCCTGTAGTAAAGTTTGGATTCAGAGCAAAGCAGCGGAAGGAAAGTAAAAAAGTAAAAGCTATGTTATCCATGTTATATTTCCTTGTAAAATTAATCTTTCATTTCCTAGTTTTGACACTAGATCCGAGATAGGTTATAGGTTCTATTGTTTTCTTAGTAATATGATTAATGAAGGGAAAAAAGTATGTTGGTCGAGTGTTTACTGGTGAAAAATCTTACTCCTTTCTTGTTGAAATTCTTGTTCTGTGTTTATGAAAATATAGTTCATCATGCTTCTGTCTCATTCCCTGAAGATTGTAACCTTTTATGGCTACTCCGCGAGTTACTTGCATTTACTTCTCGTACAAGCCTCACTGCAGATTTGATTTATTGCTATACCAAGGCTAATCTTTTCTTTTGTACTTGATAGTTTGATGTGCCGCAAAGTCGTTACCTTATACATAAACCCAAAGACTTCGGAAATTAAGATCACATTTCTTAATTGTTTGACTCTGAATCATAACAAGGATGATAAATTTGGCAAGCAAAAATCAATTTTAAGTGCATGCATGGACGCTAAGGCACTTATTTGTTTTAATTTAACGAATACGATTATTTGGCTCTTAGCATGAGTATATGAGCAAATCCTATTTACTTTATATTCTTCATTGTTATTTAGAAAGGGATATGGTTTTATTCATTTGATTGCTGCGAATAGCATATAGTTCCTGACATTNACGAAACCGACCAACTTTGGTCGGTTTTCTTTGGCGCAAAAATGGGGGAAACTATTTTTGAGTCCCGCGAAATTATGTTTCAAGAAACCGACCAACTTTGGTCGGTTTTTCAATTAAAATAAATAAAAATTAATATTAAAAAACCGACCAAAATTGGTCGGTTAATTCGATGGGTCATTTAACAAAAATCGACCAACTTTGGTCGGTAATTTTACTTTTTAATAAAACCGACCAACTTTGGTCG
>AWOL01S0046105.1:20035-30488 GCA_000715115.1 Nicotiana otophora | reverse complement strand
AAAATTATGCGCATCTGCGCAATTCACTTGCCCCTTCTGCCTTCGCACCTGCGATGAAATGACCGCATCTGCGCGTGCGCACCTGCGGAATTCCCTTCCGCTTCTGCGGACCTTGCACACCTGCGAAGACCCCTAACGCATCTGCGGGCATCGCAGATGCGGAAAACACCTCGCACCTGCGACCCCTGGCACTCCTCCATTTTCCCTCTTCTGCGCCAATTTGTTCGCACCTGCGGGTAGCCTTGCGCAGGTGCGATTACAGCAGAACCAACAAAAGCCCCAGATTTTCCCTAAGTCCAATTTCATTTCGTTAGTATCCGAAGCACACCCAAGGCCCCCGGGACCTCAACCAAACCTACCAACCAATCCTATAACACCATACGAACTTAGTTGAGCCTTCAAACCATATCGAACCACACCAAAAATCATGAATTAAGCACGGATTCAAGCCTAAGAACTTAGAATTTTCCAAATTCTACAAACGACGCCGAACCACATCAAATCTAGTTCGAATTACCTCAAATTTTACGCACAGGTCACAAATGACACTACAAACCTACAACCACTTTCAAAAATCCATTCCTAGCTCGATATCAAAATTTCCATTATTGGCCGAAATCGTCGAAAAATCTAACTATCGCCAATTTAAGCCTAAATCTACTACAGACCTCCAAAACACATTCCAGACGCGCTCCTAAGCTCAAAATCACTCAACGGAGCTAACAGAGTCGACGAATTTCCATTTCGGCTCCGTTTTCACACAGTTCCGTACGGTCCAATTTCTAAGGCTTAAACTCACAACTAGGGACTAAGTGTCCCAAAACTCCCCGAATTCCATAACCAATCACTCCGAAAATTCCCAAAAGTAGAAACAAATATGGGGAAAGCAGATATTAGGGGATCGGGGCTCTAATTCTTAAAACGACCGCCCGGGTCGTTACATCCTCCCCCTCTTAAAACAATCGTTCGTCCTCGAACGAGTATAAAGTCATACCTGAAATTGTGAAAAGATGAGGGTACTAGCTGTGCATATCCTACTCGGGCTCCCAAGTTGCCTCCTCGACTGGTTGTCCTCTCCATTAAACCTTCACGGAAGAAATGTTCTTTGACCTTAGCATTCTGACCTGCTTGTCTAAAATAGCCACTGGCTCCTCAACATAGGATAGATCCTTGTCCAATTGAACTGAGCTGAAATCCAACACATGGGACGGATCGCCGTGATACTTTTGGAGCATAGAAACATGGAATACCAGATGAACTCCTGCTAGACTGGGAGGCAAGGCAAGCTTATAAGCAACCTCCCCAACTCGACGCAACACCTCAAATGGACCAATGAACCTTGGGCTCAGCTTGCCCTTCTTTCCAAACCTCATAACGCCCTTCATAGGCGAAACCCGGAGCAAGACTCGCTCTCCAACCATGAATGCCACATCGCGAACCTTTCAGTCCGCATAACTCTTCTGTCTGGACTGGGCTGTGCGAAGTCTATCCTGAATCACCTTCACTTTTTCCAAGGCATCCTGAACCAAGTCCGTACCCAATAATCTGGCCTCACCAGGTTCGAACCAACCCACTGGGGATCGACACCGCCTACCGCACAGAGCCTCATACGATGCCATCTGAATGATGGACTGATAACTGTTATTGTAAGCAAACTCCGAAAGTGGCAAGAACTGGTCCCAAGCACCCCCAAAATCTATCACACATGCATGAAGCATATCCTCTAATATCTGAATAGTGCGCTCGGACTGCCCGTCCGTCTGAGGGAGAAATGTTATGCTCAACTCAACCCTAGTACCCAACTTATGCTGTACAGCTCTCCAGAACTGTGATATAAACTGCGTACCCCTGTTAGAGATAATAGATACTGATACGCCATGAAGCCTGACAATCTCACAGATGTAGATTCGAGCTAGCTGCTCGGAAGAGTAGGTAGTCATCATAAGAATGAAATGAGCCGACTTGGTCAACCTATCCATAATCACCCAAACTGCATCAAATTTCTGCTGAGTCCGTGGGAGACCAACAACGAAGTCCATAGTGATCCGCTCCCATTTCCACTCCGGAATCTCTATCTTCTGAAACAACCCACCCGGTCACTGATGCTCATACTTCACCTGCTGGCAATTTAGACATCTAGCTACATACTCTACTATGTATTTCTTCATCCTCCTCCACCAATAATGTTGTCTTAGGTCCTGATACATCTTCGCGGCACCCGGATGAATGGAGTACCGCGAGCTGTGATCCTCCTAAAGAATCAACTCACGCAAACCATCTATATTGGGCACACATAGCCTACCCTGCATCCTTAATGCACCATTATCTCCAATAGTAACCTCCTTAGCATTACCGTGCTGGACCGTGTCCTTAAGGACAAGCATATGGGGGTCATCATACTGACGCTCCCTGATACGATCATAAAGAGAAGACCGAGAGACCACACAAGCCAATACCTAACTCGGCTCAGAAATATCCAATCTCACAAACTAGCTGGCTAATGCCTGAACATCTAACGCCAATGGCCTCTCTGCTGCTGGTAGATATGCTAAACTCCCCAAAATCTCTGCCCGACGACTCAAAGCATCGGCCACCACATTGGCCTTCCCAGGGTGGTATAAAATAGTGATATCATAATCCTTTAGTAGCTCCAACCACCTCCGCTGACGTAAGTTAAGATCTTTCTGCTTAAACAGATGCTGCAAACTTCGATGATCGGTGTAAATCTCACAAGGAACACCATACAAATAATGCCGCCATAACTTCAAGGCATGAACAATAGCTGCTAACTCAAGATCATGGACAAGATAGTTCTTTTCGTGCACCTTCAGCTGTCTAGACGCGTAGGCAATCACCCTACCGTCCTGCATCAACACCGCGCCGAGACCAATCCATGATGCATCATAATATACAATATAAGACCCGAACCTACAGGTAATACCAATACTGGGGATGTAGTCAAAGCTGTCTTGAGCTTCTGAAAGCTCTCCTCACATTCCTCTGTCCACCTGAACGGAGCACCCTTCTGGGTCAGCCTGGTCATAGGTGCTGCAATAGATGAGAATCCCTCTACAAAGCGACGGTAATATCCTACCAAACCAAGAAAATTTCGGATCTCTGTAGCTGAGGACGGTTTGGGCCAACTCTGCATTACTTCAATCTTCTTTGGATCTACCTGGATTCCCTCACTTGATACTATATGACCCAAGAATGCCATTGAGTCTAGCCAAAACTCACACTTTGAAAATTTTGCATATAACTTCTTTTCTCTCAAGGTCTAAGGTGCAGTCCTCAGATGCTGCTCATGATCCTCCCAACTCCGGGAGTATACCAGAATGTCGTCAATAAACACAATGACGAATGAGTCAAGATAGGGCCGGAACACACTGTGCATCAAGTGCATAAAAGCTACTGGGGCATTGGTCAGCCCAAAAGACATCACAAGAAACTCATGGTGACCATATCTGGTCCTAAAAGCAGTCTTCGGGATATCCGGCTCCCGAATCTTCAACTGATGATAACCTGAATATAAGANTAATAATAATATAATACATGACTGTCCCGGAATAATAGGAAATAATGGAAATGAAAGACAACAGAAGGTGACTTCGGAGCCTGCGAATGTCAAGCAGGTATACCTTGAAGTTTCCAGGAGCGCAGACATAAATCTCAAACCAACTCGATCATAAGTACTTGGATCTGCACAAAAATATACAGAAGCGTAGTATGAGTACACCATAGTGGTACCCAGTAAGTATCAAGCCTAACCTCGGTAGAGTAGTGACGAGGCCAGGTCAAGACACCTACCGGACATGTAAACCTGTGCATGATATAAATTAAATCTAACAATGGAAAGAACATTAATGTAGGACCAACTGCCGCATGATCACAGTTTTACAATCAACATTAAAAATAATAGAAACACGAATAGCAACAAGAAATAGACAGTAATAAAGAAACAGATGATGACTCAATCAATCAAATCATTCCAAATGCACAATTTACAACAAGAATTACCCGAGGTACCGCTCCACATAATCTCAAATCATAAGTCGCAACTTTCAAACCTTATACATATGGCACCTCGTACCCACACTTTTTCAAATCACTTTCGCACGACAAAACCCATGTGCCACCATGTACATTGTATCCGTGTCAAATTCTAATTAAAATATTCAAGAGATTTATTTGTATACGATAAGGCATAATAACAACTTTGAACAAAGTACGGAAATCAGGTGAGAAAATGAGTTTATTTAGAAATCATTTGGGTGAAGAAAATAATATTTTTAAATAAAATAAAGCATCGGATAAACTACCGAATTAAATATAGAATTTGTTAAATTAAAACATAATAATGATTTTTAAGCAAAGTAAAAACATCAAGTAGGGTAATGAGTTTAAGTTGAGAAGTCAATTAAAGTGAAATATGACAATTATTAAGAATAGTAAAGTACCGAATGAAACGATGAGTTTTTAACTTAAGAGTCACGTAAGGTAAGCATGTTAAAAATTCTTTTACCTAAAACCATTATGTTACTAATAACTCAATAGGGTATGAGATAATGACTCAATGTAGTAAATTATTTTGAAAATCAATTCACCAAAATAATAGTAATGGGAAAGAAAAACAGGAAATGACGGCAAAACAGTAAACTAATGAAAATAACTCAATCCTCGAAAATCAGTAAAACCAAAATATCAGTCTTCGAAATATCATATGATAAATACCGAAAGCTAACACATTACAACACTGAATACAATACACGCAATTCGTTGCAGCGCGCGACCTGATCCCACCGTACAAACACAATCCTTCCTTATTTCACCATATCAATATCAAGAATAACATATAAATTCGTTGCGGTACGCAACTCGATCCCGTTATATCAATATTAAATCCTCCCTTATTTCACCATATCACATAATCCTCCCTTATTCCACTTGTTGCGGCGTGCAACCCGATCCCACCGTATCAATATCAAATCCTCCCTTATTTTATTATATCACATAATCCTCCCTTATTCTACCCGTTATGGCATGCAACCTGATCCTACCGTATTATTATTTATTAATATCATAATCCTCCCTTATTTCATCTGTTGCGGCGCGCAACGCGATCCACAAATAATTTAAATTAACAACAACAATCCAATCACTCAATTTTCAAGAATTTCTACAACCAAGGGTACGAGTATATGACAATAAAGGAACCACGTAATAATCAAAGGAATGCAACAAATATTACAAAAATAACAGGACAAGTAAAGCACGTGACAACTAAGGTGCGCAAGTGAAACAGTTAAGACAAGTAGCAAATAGGCACGGAGTCATGGAAGGAACTCAATAATGAAGAGGTAACAAGACAATAAGGAAGGCAATAACTTCAACTAAGGCATATAAGGGCAAAATAACAAGTAAGAGGTACAATAAGTGCTAATAACGTCAAATAGAGCATCTGAGAGTAGATTAACAATGAGAGATACAACACATCATGGCAATTCAATTGAAGGTATGGAAAGAATCTAGATAACCTAAACCGGTCAAATACCATATATAGCATATGTACCCACCCGTCACCTTGCGTACACGGCTTTCGCGTAACCCAAATAGCACAACCAACTCGTATCCTAAGGGGTAGTTTCCCTCACACAGAGTTAGATAAGATACTTACCTCATAAAAGCTAAACAGATACTCTAAAATGACCTTCTCATGTGAAACAACCTCCGGACGACTCAAATGTAGCCAAAATAATTAGCTAAAATTATCCTTTATATATGAGAGTAGGTTCATTTTTATCCTTCCAATATACATGTGAGCATCTTTAATCCCTTAAGTGTGCTAAATGGGAGCATATTTGGTCTAACTAACGTAATGGAGCTAAACACTAACAGTGCCTATCATTGGTACACATATATTGCTGTTAAAAAATTAAAACTCAGCAGTAAAATTCTAAACACATCCCAATTCCAGCAAAACCCAATAGTAAAAAGCTAAATTCGTACACGATTCCCCTAATTCTTCAGTGAAAAGGCAAATTGGATTTCTCATTGCCTCTCTTATTGATACGCTTTGTGTTCGAAGATCGTCATTCTCTTGCATTATCGAATTCTCATGGTGTTCCAGTTGAGTATACAATCAAGATTCACTATTTTAGTAGAACAAAAAAAAACCATAATAATTGAATTTTTTAAAGCCTCAAAAATTGAATCTTTTTATCTTCATCTGAGTTCTATAATTTTGGAACCAAAACTTGACTTGCCTAGTCTCTAATGAAAGCCTTTTGCTCAACTCCAACTTTTATTTCTCATAAGGATGAGGATACTTTTTAAAAATTCAATTCTTATAAGAAAAAAATTAAAGCTTAAAAAGGGATCAAATTGTCTTTTTACTATTGGGCTTTGGAGGGAATGGGGATGGGTTTAGATTTTTATTGGTGAGTGTTTGATCTTTTAACGGCGATATATGAGCAACAATGGCAGGAACTGTTAGTTTTTAGCTTCATTATGTTAGTGAGATCAAAGATGCACTCTACTTTAACAAATTTAAGGGATTAAAGATGCTCACATGTATATTTGAATAACAAAAATGAACATACCCTCGTAGATAAGGGACAATTTTAGCCAAAAACTCAATAAAAGTCATAGAAAACAATTCCGAATAATAAAGTTTCGATCTTTAAAGATAAATAAAACGTCAACCCCGGACTCGCACATCGGAACCCGACAAATTTATAAAATCCGAACACTCACTCCGATACAAGTCCAACCATACCAAAATTGTTAAATTCCGATATCAAATCGCCCTTCAAATCCTCATTTTACTTTTTGAAAAATTTTAAAAAAATTCTCATTTTCTTTCATTCAATTCACTAATTTAATGATAAAAATAATTATGGAATCATGAAATATAATCAATTTCAGATAAAGAACATTTACCCCAAACCAACACGTGAAAATCCCCTCCACAATCGCCAAAATCTAAGCTCTCTAACTCAAAAAGTGATAGAATATCAAAAGCCCTCGAAATAGAGTACTTATATTCTGCCTAGGTAAATATACATCGCGATCGCGAAGCACAAAGTATATGCTGCCAAAATATCCCTACGTGAACACGAGTGAACAGCTGCGAATGCGGCACAAAATCTTCATCAACCTTCGCGAACGCATTGGTAACCTCGCGAACGCGGAGAGTAAGACACTTGATGCCCTTTCCGTTCCTTATTCACGATCGCGTATCCCCTGATGCAAACGTGAAGCCAAAATTCTCAAACCATCGCGAATGCGGTCGATTTTTCGCAACCGCGAAGAACAAAGTACCTGAGACCACTATAACACTATGCTAACACGAAAGAACAAGCGCGAACGCGATGAAGAATACCAGATGACGGAAATTAGCAGTACAAAAATAGAAGGAAATGGCCCGAAGCCCGTCCGAAACACACTTGAGGCTCCCTGGACCCCGTCGAAACCTACCAACAAGTTCATAACATAACGCGGACCTGCTCGAGGCCTCAAATTACATCAAATAACATCAAAACTACGAATCACACCTCAAATCGAACTTAATGAACTTATGAACTTTCAACTTCTACAACTCGCCCCGAATCATGTCAAATCAACCCGGAATGACTTCAAATTTTGCATGCAAGTTTCAAATAACACAACGAAGCTATACTAACTCCCGGAATTAAAATTCAAACCCGATATCAACAAAGTCAACTCCCAGTCAAACCTCTCAACCTCCCAAACCTTCAACCTTCCAATTTTCGCCAAATAGTGCCGAAACCTTCTAGAAATACCCAAATGCGAATCCGGGCATACGCCCAAGTCCAAAATCACCATTCGGACCTAGCGAAATCATAAAATCTTTGATCCGGGGTCAAACACACAAAAGTCAAAATTGGTCAACTCTTCTAATTTAAAGCTTCAACAATGAAATTTATTCTTCCAAACTAATTCTGAATTACCCGAAAACTAAAACCGGCGATACACACAAGTCGTAATACATCATACGGATCTATTCATGCCCTCAAACCACCAAGCGAAATATAAATTCTCAAAACGACATGTCAGATCGTTACAGTAATTTTTTTTAAAAGATTTGAATTGACTGTACTTGACCAATTATATAACATTTATTTAGTTTGAGATATTTTGCTCTTAAAATCACTCTTTCACACAGAATTTAATTCTCTGGTAGGATTATGTGGATTTTCTAGCTCGTAAAACAAAAGGTTATTTAATATTCAAACTTGTGAGAAAAATCGTTGGAATTTGTTTGTAATTATTTATCTAATTTACTTTTAAAAAACAATATCAAAGTAAATCAAATTATTCATATTTAGTATAATTTCAGCCATTCATCAAGTTATTAATTCGTATTATTTTAAAAGAGATATAGGTTTTGTGGCTAATTACATGAAACTTTTCACAAGTGATTGGTGCATAATAAAACAAGAGATCGGTAAATAAAATATATGAAATCTTTTTAAGATGAATTTTTATTCAAAATTTTACTAATCATAAAGAATTATTTCTCTTTTGTTTAATTGTAAACCCTGCAATCAAATTTGAATTTTAAAAATGAAATGGTGCTTAAAGTATCAAATTTCTGNAATCAATTTCAGATAAAGAACATTTACCCCAAACCAACACGTGAAAATCCCCTCCACAATCGCCAAAATCTAAGCTCTCTAACTCAAAAAGTGATAGAATATCAAAAGCCCTCGAAATAGAGTACTTATATTCTGCCTAGGTAAATATACATCGCGATCGCGAAGCACAAAGTATATGCTGCCAAAATATCCCTACGTGAACACGAGTGAACAGCTGCGAATGCGGCACAAAATCTTCATCAACCTTCGCGAACGCATTGGTAACCTCGCGAACGCGGAGAGTAAGACACTTGATGCCCTTTCCGTTCCTTATTCACGATCGCGTATCCCCTGATGCAAACGTGAAGCCAAAATTCTCAAATCATCGCGAATGCGGTCGATTTTTCGCAACCGCGAAGAACAAAGTACCTGAGACCACTATAACACTATGCTAACACGAAAGAACAAGCGCGAACGCGATGAAGAATACCAGATGACGGAAATTAGCAGTACAAAAATAGAAGGAAATGGCCTGAAGCCCGTACGAAACACACTTGAGGCTCCCTGGACCCCGTCGAAACCTAGCAACAAGTTCATAACATAACGCGGACCTGCTCGAGGCCTCAAATTACATCAAATAACATCAAAACTACGAATCGCACCTCAAATCGAACTTAATGAACTTATGAACTTTCAACTTCTACAACTCGTCCCGAATCATGTCAAATCAACCCGGAATGACGTCAAATTTTGTATGCAAGTTTCAAATAACACAACGAAGCTATACTAACTCCCGAAATCAAAATTCGAACCCGATATCAACAAAGTCAACTCCCAGTCAAACCTCTCAACCTCCCAAACCTTCAACCTTCCAATTTTAGCCAAATAGTGCCGAAACCTTCTAGAAATACCCAAATGCGAATCCGGGTATACGCCCAAGTCCAAAATCACCATCCGGACCTAGCGAAATCATAAAATCTTTGATCCGGGGTCAAACACACAAAAATCAAAATTGGTCAACTCTTCTAATTTAAAGCTTCAACAATGAAATTTATTCTTCCAAACTAATTCTTAATTACCCGAAGACTAAAACCGGCGATACACACAAGTCGTAATACATCATACGGATCTATTCATGCCCTCAAACCACCAAGCGAAGTGTAAATGTTCAAAACGACAGGTCGGATCGTTACAGTAATGTTTTTTAAAAGATTTGAATTGACTGTACTTGACCAATTATATAACATTTATTTAGTTTGAGATATTTTGCTCTTAAAATCACTCTTTCACACAGAATTTAATTCTCTGGTAGGATTATGTGGATTTTCTAGCTCGTAAAACAAACGGTTATTTTAATATTCAAACTTGTGAGAAAAATCGTTGGAATTTGTTTATAATTATTTATCTAATTTACTTTTAAAAAACAATATCAAAGTAAATCAAATTATTCATATTTAGTATAATTTCAGCCATTCATCAAGTTATTAATTCGTATTATTTTAAAAGAGATATAGGTTTTGTGGCTAATTACATGAAACTTTTCACAAGTGATTGGTGCATAATAAAACAACAGAGAGGTAAATAAAATATATGAAATCTTTTTAAGATGAATTTTTATTCAAAATTTTACTAATCATAAAGAATTATTTCTCTTTTGTTTAATTGTAAACCCTGCAATCAAATTTGAATTTTAAAAATGAAATGGTGCTTAAAATATCAAATTTCTGAATACTGAAACTTTTTATTTTGTCGAACCCTTTATCTGTGATCTTTACTCAGAATGTAAATTTAATTAAATGAATTAATCGAATTATGAAACACATAAGTAATAACAATAATATTGTATCACTTATTGC
>AWOL01S0046105.1:5306-16276 GCA_000715115.1 Nicotiana otophora | reverse complement strand
AAGAGGTTGTGAGTTCGAGTCACCCCAAGAGCAAGGTGGGGAGTTCTTGGAGGGAAGGATGCCGAGGGTCTATTGGAAACAGCCTCTCTACCCCAGGGTAGGGGTAAGGTCTGCGTACACACTACCCTTCCCAGACCCCACTAGTTGGATTATACTGAGTTGTTGTTGTTGTTGTTATTGCCCTCTTTTGTTTTGAGTTTTTTTATTTTAAGTTAATTCTTTTTAATTTTTCTAACTGTTTTGAGGTTTGAAGCAGTCGTTTTAGGGACAGGGGTTCATTTCTCATACCTTTTACAACCTCAACTTACCCGCTTCTCTCTCTCCCTCACGTGTCTATTTTTTCTTCACGTGCTTCGGACGGGCGTGATGCCCACGTGAGATCAGTTTTATTAATTATGGATTGCTCCAAACTGAATTTGTTTTTATCTATGTGCTTCCACTCTCAAACAAACTTTTAAAGTCAAAGTTACATGCAAGAGGAAAAAAGCATTTAAGTTATGTTGCCAATGACGGATGGAGGAATGCATAAATGTAGCTTTAAATTTTTTCCTAAAAATTATATGTATAATAGAAGTTTTTTTTTCAACCTATAATATAAGGTTTTAAGAATATATATCCATAAAAATATGTTTCCGATGATTAATATCGTTTGAAAAACTAATTTGTTCAAGACATTAACTTAGTAAATAAAATATCCCACTAAATTAGTTTGTTCATCACGTAATTAATTCGTATGCTTTTTATCTGATTATAGTAAATATGATGCTTATATAATCACTCATGCGTAAAAATAGCGACTATTGAAATTTTTTGTGTTAAGTGTAGATAAAATTAATAAAATATAAAAAATATATTTGCAATAATACATATTTGTTTACACGTATTTAATTAATAAGTTATTAAAATTATGATAATGAAGATTTGCGAAGAGGTTTGATTAAATTGCTTTATTATCTCTTGAAATAATAATTATCAACTTACTCTTTTAGATATACACAAAGCATATAGATTTTGATTTTATTACTAGATTTGAAGTACCATAAGAATAGAAGAATTTAGAAAATCTATTTAATTTTTAGCTTCATATTTCGTGTTCTTTACGCAAATATAACAAACGTTATATTTACGTACACATTAACATTATTGCTATTATGCATTAACAAATAATATGACATGCTGGAAACTAGGATACATGCAGATAAGATTAATTATATTTAGAACAAAGACATATTTGAAATAATATATATTATTTTACTTGCATATAATTAATAAACTTTTAACATTATGCTAGTGAAATTTGCGAATAGGTTTCGACTAAATTTACTTAATATTTCAAAAATTGTAATTACTGACTTAATAAAATTTCCTAAGATATATAGAATTCATATAGATTTTGATTAGTTATCACAATTACTAACTTACTAATATTTTCTCAATTTATTTGATTCATATAGATTTTGATTAGTTATCACAATTACTAACTTACTAATCTTTCCTCAATTTATTTGATTCATATAGATATTGATTAGTTATCAAAGTTACTAACTTACTAATATTTCCTCAATTTATATAATTCATATAGATNAGTTCTTGGAGGGAAGGATGCCGAGGGTCTATTGGAAACAGCCTCTCTACCCCAGGGTAGGGGTAAGGTCTGCGTACACACTACCCTTCCCAGACCCCACTAGTTGGATTATACTGAGTTGTTGTTGTTGTTGTTATTGCCCTCTTTTGTTTTGAGTTTTTTTATTTTAAGTTAATTCTTTTTAATTTTTCTAACTGTTTTGAGGTTTGAAGCAGTCGTTTTAGGGACAGGGGTTCATTTCTCATACCTTTTACAACCTCAACTTACCCGCTTCTCTCTCTCCCTCACGTGTCTATTTTTTCTTCACGTGCTTCGGACGGGCGTGATGCCCACGTGAGATCAGTTTTATTAATTATGGATTGCTCCAAACTGAATTTGTTTTTATCTATGTGCTTCCACTCTCAAACAAACTTTTAAAGTCAAAGTTACATGCAAGAGGAAAAAAGCATTTAAGTTATGTTGCCAATGACGGATGGAGGAATGCATAAATGTAGCTTTAAATTTTTTCCTAAAAATTATATGTATAATAGAAGTTTTTTTTTCAACCTATAATATAAGGTTTTAAGAATATATATCCATAAAAATATGTTTCCGATGATTAATATCGTTTGAAAAACTAATTTGTTCAAGACATTAACTTAGTAAATAAAATATCCCACTAAATTAGTTTGTTCATCACGTAATTAATTCGTATGCTTTTTATCTGATTATAGTAAATATGATGCTTATATAATCACTCATGCGCAGAAATAGCGACTATTGAAATTTTTTGTGTTAATTGTAGATAAAATTAATAAAATATAAAAAATATATTTGCAATAATACATATTTGTTTATGTAAGCACCCTTCACTTCCAACCAAGAGGTTGTGAGTTCGAGTCACCCCAAGAGCAAGGTGGGAAGTTCTTGGAGGGAAGGATGCCGAGGGTCTATTGGAAACAGCCTCTCTACCCCAGGGTAGGGGTAAGGTCTGCGTACACACTACCCTCCCCAGACCCCACTAGTGGGATTATACTGGGTTGTTGTTGTTGTTGTAATACATATTTGTTTACACGTATTTAATTAATAAGTTATTAAAATTATGATAATGAAGATTTGCGAAGAGGTTTGATTAAATTGCTTTATTATCTCTTGAAATAATAATTATCAACTTACTCTTTTAGATATACACAAAGCATATAGATTTTGATTTTATTACTAGATTTGAAGTACCATAAGAATAGAAGAATTTAGAAAATCTATTTAATTTTTAGCTTCATATTTCGTGTTCTTTACGCAAATATAACAAACGTTATATTTACGTACACATTAACATTATTGCTATTATGCATTAACAAATAATATGACATGCTGGAAACTAGGATACATGCAGATAAGATTAATTATATTTAGAACAAAGACATATTTGAAATAATATATATTATTTTACTTGCATATAATTAATAAACTTTTAACATTATGCTAGTGAAATTTGCGAATAGGTTTCGACTAAATTTACTTAATATTTCAAAAATTGTAATTACTGACTTAATAAAATTTCCTAAGATATATAGAATTCATATAGATTTTGATTAGTTATCACAATTACTAACTTACTAATATTTTCTCAATTTATTTGATTCATATAGATTTTGATTAGTTATCACAATTACTAACTTACTAATATTTTCTCAATTTATTTGATTCATATAGATTTTGATTAGTTATCACAATTACTAACTTACTAATATTTTCTCAATTTATTTGATTCATATAGATTTTGATTAGTTATCACAATTACTAACTTACTAATATTTTCTCAATTTATTTGATTCATATAGATTTTGATTAGTTATCACAATTACTAACTTACTAATATTTTCTCAATTTATTTGATTCATATAGATTTTGATTAGTTATCACAATTACTAACTTACTAATCTTTCCTCAATTTATTTGATTCATATAGATATTGATTAGTTATCAAAGTTACTAACTTACTAATATTTCCTCAATTTATATAATTCATATAGATCTTGATTAGTTATTACAATTACTAACTTACTAATATTTCCTCTATTTATATAATTTCATATAGATTTTGATTCTTTATTACTACATTATATGTACCATAAAATAGAAAAAATTAAAAATATAATTATTTCAACTTAATATTTAGTTAATTCTTTTCGTAAATTATAACATACGTTAAACATCAATATTAATGCGACTTACGTATTAATAAACATCTAAATTGTTTTGTATCCGTATTGAATAAACCAAAGAAATTACTATTATCAAATATACCGCTTTACAATTAACATAACATTTCTACGAACTAATGATCTCAAATAAGAGAGTAGATACCAAGCCAATAATTTATAAAATTAAGATCAACTATTATAATTAATTAGTTTTGCTTCAATCCACAGATTTAGTTGCAGCAACGGAAGTTCAATAGACGCGCCCTTTACGAGCGTGTTGACACTGATATCCATCTGTCTCTGTTGTGAATTCCATGCAAAATCCTCTCATAACCCAAACCCCCCAATCCTCACATACACACTCCCTCTTCACTTTTTAGCTCATTCTCACACTCACAATTGTCCTTTAATTTCCCTTTTTGCCCCTCATTTTTTCCAATTTTCCTTTCCCAACCCTCAAACAGATTTTCCCAATTTTCTTAATTACCCATTTTACCCTCTTAATTCCCATCCCCAGATTACCAGAATTAAAACGCATTCCTTTATAAGGCAACACACCACTTCTCTCTCACTCACTCTCTGTTTCTCTCCTTTTAGTTGCTCCCCTTCAATTCCGAATCGAAACGCCTCGCTTTTTCCTCTCTCTCTACAAATCACACACACACACAGAGTCACTTTTCTCTTTCTGCATTTGAATTGTGTGAGGCGTACGTACGTCAATGGCGGTTCCTCCGACTGTACTACCTGCAACGCCGGCATCGTTGTACGTTGGTGACCTTCACCATGACGTAACCGATGGACAGTTGTTTGATGCTTTCTCTGAGTTCAAAAGCCTTGCTTCTGTTCGCATCTGCCGTGACTCATCCACTGGCCGTTCCCTCTGTTACGGCTACGTTAACTTTATTTCTCCTCAAGACGGTATATATCTCTATATCTCCCTATTTTTATCTCTTTTTCCATGTATATACATTGATTGCTAGGGTCTCTGTGTGTACGTGTCTTGTTTTTATCGATAGAAATGTTCCTTCGTGTGATCGGGTTTAAAATTCAACTGAATTTTGATTTTGCATGGCGATTTTGGATCAGAATTTCCTGTTGAATTAATTTCATGAATGATCAATCGATACTTGAATAGACTCTAATGTACAAGTTTTGGGATTTTGTGTTTACGGTACGGACAAGCCACGAGCTTAAGTGTTTTAGTGTATTAAGGTTGTGGTGCTGGTTTTGTCTATTAATAAATGGATCGATTAAATAATCAGATAGTCTGAGAGTGAGAGAAGAATGTAGAGAGGCCGGATGTCATTTTTGCTCTTTTAGATAAAAAAAATTAAATTGAATTATTCACTGTTTACTCTTGCATGATGTTGCTTTTAGTGTACTATATGCTAGTTCTGTCTTGTGATAGAAAAAATGTATGATATCGAATGCTGAGGAATTGACTGTCTGATTTGAGTGATTTTTCTGCTGCAAGTCATCTGATTTGATCTGTCACTGACATTAGCTGTTAGGAGTATATGTTTGTTGGTGCTCTATGAAATAAGAGGTATATAAGTGTATATCTTGTGACTTTGTCGGTTATAACTTGAAGGAAGTTTATTGTTTTTTCCGGTATGAGTCATTTAGGTAGTTCTTCTTACAAGTTGGATCCTTTTAAGGTTGACATTAATTACATGATGTTTTTTAGGTCCTTGATGATTCATTGATTGGATGGTTATTCTAGATCTCGGTCTTGTTGTAATACTCGTTAATTGCTTTTGTCGTCTAATTGCTTTGTCGTTTTGGAAAGTTGAGAGACTGTACGGAAGCAAACTTCATTAAGTGTAGTTTAGTTGCTTTTATCGGCTAACAGCTTGTATCATTCATGAAATGTTGTGGATAAGCGAATTTTATTTGACTTGTGATTTTGGCATCCAATGGATGAGCTAACCTTTTTTGATTACATTCCAGCCCCGTCTAATGGAAAAATAAAATTCAATTGGGAAATAAAACTATTTTCCCCACCTGAAGTGTATGATATTCCAAGAAGATGTCGAAACTAATGTAATAATTAATGTGTTAGTAAGTTTTTCACTGATGGCTGATAGTCATTTTTTGTTTTTTCCTGTCCTGTGATATCTTCTTAGAAAGTTCGTTCTGGTTAGCATTTATTACACTTCTTGGACCAATGAAACTTGACGAACAATGATAGTGCTCTTTAATTATCTCTGTCGTGTATGAAATGTTGTCATATATGGTTGAGTTTTTTGGAAATACTGTGTGGTTTGATTTTTGACTTGGAAAGCTTCTTTTGTTTCTGAAAAATATGTGCAGCTATACGCGCTATTGAGGTGAAAAATAACTCCACTCTCAATGGGAAAGTTATAAGGGTTTGCTGGTCTCGTCGTGACCCTGATGCAAGAAGAAGTGGGAAAGGAAACGTGTTCGTCAAGGTACGAGCATCCTTTGATTGAGTGAATAGTGTTCAATTGATTTGAGATCTTAACAGCTTCTCTATTTTGATCTGCATATCCAAATTGTATTTTTTACAGAATTTAAGTGATACAATTGACAATGCGAAGCTTCAAGAAATGTTTCAAAAGTTTGGAAATACCTTATCTTGTAAAGTTGTCTTTTCTGAGGAAGGAAAGAGTAAAGGATATGGCTTTGTCCAGTTTGAGTCTGAAGAGTCTGCGAATGCTGCTATTGAGAAGCTTAATGGGACCATGGTTGGAGACAAGCAGATGTATGTGCATTTCCATATTTGTTGCAATCATCTAGCTTTCCATTTTGCAATCATGATGAACTTAGATGAATTGATTGTTTTGTTGTTTATACGCTTCTTATCTAAGTCTATGTATTTATGAATATCTTATGACATTGATGGCATAGGTATGTTGGTAAGTTTGTTAGAAAGAGTGACCGGATTTTGCCCAGCCCTGATGCTAAATACACAAATTTGTACTTCAAGAACTTGGACCTTGACATCTCAGAAGAGCATCTTAGAGAAAAATTCTCTGGGTTTGGGAAGATTATTAGCTTGGTCATTGCAAAAGATGAGAGTGGATCTTCAAAAGGTTTTGGATTTGTGAACTTTGACGATCCCGATGATGCTAGGAGAGCAATGGAAGCTATGAATGGATCACCAATTGGTAAGTCATGGCTTTGTGATGCTGTTGTATTCTCAATGTGATTGCAGACGTTCCATTTATTATTTTGTCTGATACATGTATGCATTAAGTAGGCTCCAAGACCTTGTATGTAGCCCGAGCACAAAAGAAAGCAGAACGCGAACAACTTTTGAAGCGTCTGTTTGAGGAGAGAAGGAAGGAACAAATCATGAAATACCAGGTCCTCATTCTCATTTCTTTATCACAAAGAAATTATTGTATTTATAATCTATTTATGTAAATACTTGGATTATCATGTCAGGGTTCAAATGTGTATGTCAAGAATGTTGACGATGATGTCTCTGATAATGAGCTGCGCGAGCTGTTTAGCCAATGCGGCACAATTGCTTCTGCAAAAGTTATGCAAGACGAGAAAGGTGTGAGTAAGGGCTTTGGATTTGTATGCTTCTCCACAGCAGAGGAGGCCTATAAAGCTGTGAATACTTTTCATGGTGAGTCATACATTTTAAATATGCTCAAGATCATAATGAATAACTAGGCGGTGAAAGTTATTTCACACGAGGTAATTATGGTGACACATGCTACAATCTTTTATTTCTTCCCCGTGATCTTTTTGAGCACCACAAAACCAGGATATAGGATTTATGTGGAGCATCTCCATGATTTTAATCAGTTCACTGTAGGAAAAATGACAGATATGAACCATCTAAAAAAGCAATTAAAATGAAGAACAAGTGCTGCCAAATAATGAGGCTATCTATTTGGCTGATATGTAACAGACCAAGGTAAATTTTAAGGTAGAAACATGTGCTAGTGCTGAAGCAAACATATCTTTGATGAAGCTTGTGAAGCGAAATGAGTCAGTTATGGTCAGCGACAGCTATTAAAAATTACATTAAACATCTTAGACTCTTAGAATTAGATTATAATTCTTATTTCTTGTCACGGTCTCACTTCATTCAGGTGGAAAGTTCTGAATTGAGCTTCATGTCATTTTGTATTTATGCTTTTGTTTTCACCTAAATGCTTCGTAGAGCCAATTTTATCACTAGTCACTAACAGGCTTTAGATGAATTTGGCTGAAAATTCTTTCCGATATGTTTCTTGGTTCAGTGAAATTTGTAAATTTTTACTAGAAAAGCAAATTAAGGAGACAAGCCATCTTTAGTTGCTCAAGAAGCCTAAATTTTGTTCCAGTCATTTTGCAAGTAATAAGACAAATAAATAGAGGAATTAGGCCAAGCTTGCGTATATTATTGGTCAAGTATATGTTATGTGCTTATTCCTTGTAAAAAAAATGTTTATGTGCTTATATCACCCCATGCTTGTATCAGCACAGTCTTCACCCAATAAAGGTGCTTCAATTTTGAAAATTCTATGTTGTCTCTTGTTTCCTCTCTCATATTCTTCACCTACTCTTCAGTGTACTGACAGTTTCCGTTCTTGAATTGAGTGATTTACTTGCCATAATAGGTGTCTTGATCTCTTCGCATCACAGTTCGGCATTAACTGACTACACTGTATGAGCTTTGATGTTTATGAGATGTTTCACAGGATTTATGTTGGGTCGAAAGCCGTTATATGTGGCTATTGCTCAAAGAAAGGAGGAAAGACAGGCCCAACTACAGCTTCTATATGCACAACGACTTGCAGGGCTAACAGGACCTCCAGCTATGTTTCCTGGTGGATATCCTCCTTTTTACTACCCAGCCCCCGGTGTTGTTCCTCAAATGCCAACACGACCTGGGCTGATGTATCAGGCTTTTGGTGTGAGGCCAGGTTGGAGGACTAATGGGTTCACAAACACCACTAGACCTGCCTTTCAACCTTCTCCAGTTCCCTTGGTTAGTCCCTGTAAACACTCATAGCACTTGGTGTCTCTAATTTCTCCACTTCTTGGAGTTTGTTATGGTCGATTAAGTTCTAATTGAATGCACAAAAAATTTATCCTTTTAGCACCAGTTGGGACACGTTAAACTGTGTTAACATGCTATAACTTAAGACTTATGATGAAGGAGGTTACAGCTTGCATCTTATTTTTCAGGTTCCTAATAATTCCCGACAATATAGGCAGAACAGGGGAAGGATGAATGGATATATGCCAGCTTCAAACGTGACCAGTGTGCAGCAATCAAGTCAATCAGTGGTGTTATCAAATGGCAATTCTCAGGTGGTTAACCTCCTTACCTATTTTACATAAAGTGAAAATTTGATTGTCCAAATGTAAGGGAATAAGTTGTACAAAAGTGCTTTTTAAAAAGTTCTATTTGGAATGCTTAGGTTAAAAACTCTTAACTTCAAAAGTTTGACATTTGGGGCTTCCATGAAATATGAGCTTGCATTTAGATTGAAAGGGATTAGTATACTTAAATTCATAGTCAGGTAAAGGATAGAATAATTTCGCAGAAGCATAAAGATTAGTATCTATTCCATTCTCAATTTTGGGTAGCTACTCGTGATTTTTGGTGTTGATAGTATAGTTTTTCAAGAAATCTTGCTTAACATCCTTTATATTGCCACCAGAAGTTTGTTTCATATTTTTGAAACATCTTGGCCTTCAGTGTGCTGGCACTAAATTTCCTGAAATTGTTGTGGTTAGTTGGTTATTTCTAATTTGTGGTATTGCACGATCATATATCATTATATTCACGGTTGCCTTATATTTACCTCAGCATTTTGGTACCACTCATGTCTCACAAAGTAGCTAACATCAGTACTTACATTCAAGTTACACAGGAATTTTCATCTTGAAATGGGAACCGGGTTACTTTTCTTATTTCTCCCCCTAGACCGATTCTCTTCAGAGTTAACATATGTTAGAACTTAAATAGTTGTAATTAGAACCACTTAACACATCGTATAGTCCTCACACTTACTGGTCTCAACTATCGAGTAACTATGTTGTCCTCAAGTTTTAGGCATGGCGTGTGCATGGGCCATTTTGTTTGAGATAGTTAAGCTGGGAGTTTTCAATTTAATCCTTCTTTCTCCTTTTGGAGTACTAAAGAGTGCATCTGCATAGGATACCCGCGTCTTAAATATCTTCTATTCTCGATTAGAATTCTTTTGTCGAGTAAATCGATATATTTCCCTTTGTAATCACTTAGAAAACCTAGTACCATATTTAAAAAGATAAGAGCTGGTCTAGCCATTTATAATTTCGGAGAAGAGGTTTGTTTTAAATTTTAAAAGATAGCTTATTTGTTCATTTTACTTAGTTGTGTACGTTAATAAGCTACAAACTCCTACTGTTGGTGAATGCCTTAACCTAGTATATTAATTATTCGAAAAATCGCTAATTATTCTGTTTGATTGGTGGCCTATGTATCACTAAATAAGCCCAAAATTTTGCATGCATGCAGCGTGGCGGGCAGTTCAAATATGTGCCCAATGGCCGAACTCGTGACATGAACAAAGGATCTGTTGCATCAAATGCTGGTTCTGCTGCAGTTGGATCAGTTGCTGAGGGATCTCAAATGCTGAGTACCTTGCTTGCTTCTGCTGCTCCTGAGCAGCAGAAACAGATACTTGGAGAGCACCTTTATCCTCTTGTCAATCAACATAAGGTGAATTTCTTCCTTGCTTTCCTTTTCCTTAAATAATAGCTACTCGCTGGATTTCTCATGCCAAAAGGTTGAAGAAACACTCGAGAAAGGACTTAATCCATCCTTAACAAAGCCATCTCTTAGTTTGGTCATTTATCAAGAAGCTCTTTGAAGCTGTCAAGTTTTGTTCTCACTTACCTTTGGTTATTTACAATCAGTCTAACCTCAGTTAGTAGCGATTGGTCTTCGATGTTTCCTGACATCCAGAGAACTAGTAAAGTCATCTTAATAATGAAAATTACATGGTTTCTGCAGCCCGACCTTGCTGCAAAGATAACGGGAATGCTCTTGGAGATGGACAATGCGGAACTACTGTTATTGTTGGAGTCGCCGGAGTCTCTGGCAACCAAGGTGGAGGAAGCTGTTGAGGTGCTTAAGCTGTCCAAGGCTAAAGTTTCCAGCCAAGATTCACTTCATCCAAGTTTTCTTTCAGCGGAAGTTGCTGTCAACTGAGGAAATGCTGCTGTGATAATTTTGTCTTTAGAAA
>AWOL01S0046100.1:44561-67740 GCA_000715115.1 Nicotiana otophora | reverse complement strand
CCCCCCCCCTCCCACTTTAGAGGAGTACTAAGATTTAGTGCTACGACGATCTACCTATAGATGTTTTACCTCTTTATCTTTGGCGTCTTTTAACATCATCGATGACCCTTACTCGCCTTGCAATAATCCTTCTATACCAAGGGTAAACAAATTCCATACTCATGAGGGTGACACCTAGTGTAACTGGCACACATAGTCCCTTAAGCTTAACTTTGCTCACATTGCTTGCTTTAGGGATGCGTCTTCATGAATGACCTTTAAAAGTTATTCTTCTGTCGTCCATTCTATTATTGCCGGAACGCAATATCTGAAATTCTCATAATGATGACTATTATCAAATTACTCAATCCCCAATTCATGTTTAGTTTACCTTGTTCACTTGCCCATACTGATTTGTATTACTCTAGGGTCTAACTTTTCCTTCCGGTAATCTCGCTAGAGTCATGAACTTATTTCTCGAAATGGGGATATGACTTTATGGCCTATACTCTTTATCAAGGCCTGTCACCTCTCGTCTTTTCCTTCACTTGACTATAGACTCTATAATACTATCATTGTTTTCTAGCTTTGTGATACATGTTTCACATCTTACTCATAATGCTTCATTAACTCTCTTCTTATTTCCCGCTAATATTTTTGTATATCACTTTATTCTGAAAATTTTAACAATACATTCTTTTGATTTTAGCTCCCCTTGCTCCATCTACTGGCTCTTTGGGTTGCCTAACATTCTCTCTCTACTAGGGACGGGAGCCACACTAATGTAATATTTATCCCTTCCAGGCTTCCAGTGCCTATCTTTGTAATTGTTTTTTTTTTTGAACAATCTAGTATTCATATCTAGTTGTACTATTCTACAGTGCACCATCTGGGTGTCTCATAAGGAGATCTATTAACACATTGCAATGTCCTTTGGAAAGGTCAACTAATGCAAATAATTCGTCCACCATTTTGGGTTACTCTAACCCTAGCCGCATCCTGATATCCCGTCCTTCTTTTAAGCCATATTTGTTAGCTCCCATAGGGAATAATTGAGATGGGTGTGGCTAATTGTATATATCTCTGTTACTGTTGAAAGTAACCCAGAATGCTTATATTTCTCTGCTTGAATTGTAAATACTGTCAATCTTCATTAACTGGGTACCTCGTACCCTTCTTCACCTTGCTTCTTTTATTTGTTGAAACTTGTGTCTATCTTCCGATTCTATTATTCTTTTTTACCATACGAGTGGATAGATATTATTACCTTACGGCTCCTATCACGACCCAATTTCTCCCTGCGTGAACCGTCGTGACGGCACCTAGTCTCTACGACTAGGTAAGCCTAACACTTTTGCGGAAGTGAAACTAAAGCATGAACATTCACTACTAACAGTAACAAATATCTAATAAGCAATTGAATGCCACTCGTCATATACAAGTATCACCTCTGAAAATGTACAAAATAATTTTCCAAAACCCGAAATACCGTAAGTCACAAGCTACTAAGAAGTCTTAACCGTTTTATACATCATTTCTACAGAAAGAGGGAAAAATGAACATAAGGGGATAGAGGAGGACTCTGAGGATCTGCGGGCACGAGCAGATGTACTTTGAAGTCTCCAATAAGCAGCAGCAACTACAACTAGTGATGAGGCTGGTAAGATGAACCTGGATCTGCACACGAAACACATGTGCAGGAAAGGGCATGAGTACACCACAACGGTCCCTAGAAAGTGCCAAGCCTAACCTCGGTCGAGTAGTGACGAGATCAGGTCAGGGCCCTACTGGTATAAATATAATGAAATAAGGCAGAATGAAATATCATAGTAAAATAAATATGGAAATCTAACAAGAATAGAATCAAATGAAAGACAACAGCTTAGGACACAGTGATAACAACAGGGGATCTCCCGAGATACCGTCTCGTAGTCCCTGACGTAAATGTGCAGGGGGATCTCCCGGAATACCGTTCCGTAGTCCCAAAATAAATATGCAAAATAGGGGGATCTCCCGAAATACCGTTCCGTAGTCCTAAAGTAAATATACAGTACAAGGGGATCTCCCGAAATACCGTTCCGTAGTTCCAAAGTAAATATGCAGCGCAACCAATCGAAATAACAATTACAACAGGAAATCCTACAGTTTAGACTAAGTTCAAGACAAGGAAAGCAGGTAATTTCACTAACATGCTGCACAGAGTTCAAATAGGCAGTTAAACAAGTAGGCATGCTATTCTAGTCTAAACAGGATAGTTACATATGCTAGTGTGTTTCAAATAAGGAGAAAACAAGTTATGACTTAGTGAAAAATGGAGTTTTACAACAAATAGCCTGTGTACGTACTCGTCACCTCACGTACACGATGCTCACATATCAAACAGTACCAAATCCTAAGGGAAGTTTCCCCCACACAAGGTTAGGCAAGCCACTTACCTCAAACCAAGATCAATCAATTAGTTACAATGCCTTGCCCACGAATATCCGGCTCCGAGTGGCCCAAATCTAGCCAAAATAAATTACATAGCACAAATATAACTACAAGAAACTAATCTAGCTAATGAAATAAAAACTAACGCAAGAAATTGAAAAATTGCTCAAAAATCCTCCACGGGCCCACATCTCGGAATCGGGTAAAAGTTACCAATTAAGAACATCCATTTGCTCACGATATCACTCGTACCAAAATTATCCAAATCCGATGTCTAAATCCCACTCAAAACTCAGACATTTGGTTGGGGAAGTTTTCCTCCATTCTCCCAACTTTCTCACTCAATTTCCTTAATTAAATGGAGCAAACGACCATAGATTAATGAAATACAACCAAAACAAGTTAGGAATCGTTACCCCAAAGCTTTCTCTGAAAATCCCTCAAGAAATCACCTTCTCCCTAGCTCAAAAATCAAATTTGTAAATATGAACCTCAACCCTCGATTCTGCCCCTTTTCTGCCCAACGATCTTCGCACTTGCGGGCCATGGATCGCACCTGCGACGCCGTATCTGCGGGAAATCCCTCGAAGGTGCAAAAATCACTTAAGAGGGCTGGGTCTGCATCTGAGGTAGTGGGAGTCGCAACTGCACGTACGCGCCTATGAACACTGTCCGCTTTTGCGGCCTTCCTCCGCGCCTGCGAATCCTTGGGCGCATCTGCGGGCATCGCAAATGCAGAAATTCCTCACACCTGGGACCCCTGATGAAGCCTCTGAATCCCACATCTGCGCTTGTTCCTCCACACGTGCGAGCCCGCACCTACGGTCTCCCCTCCGCAGGTGCGAACACCAGAACCAGCAAAAACTCAGCAAGTTCCCTAAGTCCAAAATTCTTCCGTTAAGCATCCAAATTACACCCAAGACCCCCTGGACCTTTACCAAACATACCAACCAATCCTAAAACACTATAGGAACTTAGTCGAGCCCTCAAATCATATCAAACAATTCTATAATCACAATCACCCTCCAATTCAAATTTAAAGAAACTAGAAACTTCCAAATTCGACAACTAATGCCAAAACCAATCAAACCATGTCCGATTGACCTCACATTTTGCACACAAGTCATATTCTACACTACGGACCTACTCCATCTTCCAGAATCGGAATCAGACCCCGATATCAAAAATTCCACTATTGGCCCAAAACTCCAAAAATTTGACTTTCGCCATTTCAAGCCTAAATGAGCTACGGACCTCCAAAACACAATCCAGACACGCCCCTAAGACCAAAATCACACAACGAAGCTAACGCAATTGATTGAATTCTATTCCAGAGTCGTCTTCATACAGTTCCGACTACAGTGCCAATCCTAAGGCTTAAACCTCCATTCAGGGACAAAGTTTCCCAAAACACTCAAAAAAAACCAAAACGAAACCTCCCGGGAAGTCACAATAGCATAAATAGATATGGGAAAAGCAATTAATAGGGGATCGGGTCTATGACTCTCAAGACGATTGGCTGGGTCATCATAGCTCCTTATCAAGAAGCTTACACGTCTTAGTACACACATGTTCTACTAAAGACCCCTAATTTATTCATCATAAGCATGATGCAAAATCGAGTTCCTCTGACTCAACCCTTCCATGGCCACATTCAATCTCTTACCAGTTGTCTTTTGGATGTAGGTATCGTCTTATTACTAGGAGTCTAAAATCTACCACACGATCTAGAGTAAGAAGAAAGAGTGACAGTCCTAAATACCCTGCAGCCTCCTACTTATAAGTATGGTGCACAACACACCCATAAACAAGACTATACTAGACACGGCGTGTAGACTCCCTAGAACAGAATGGCTCTGATACCATATTTGTCACGACCCAAACCGATGGGCCGCGATGGGCACCCGGTACCTTACTTAACCGAGTACCATCGTAACGTATCTTTCATATCATACTATCATAGATAAATGAGCCGGAGAGGCTGTCGTGAAATAGGTATAATAAAACATGAGAAAACACTCAACATTGGATGATCCAACATGCAATACAAACTTATACATATGACATACGGGCCTATAAGACCAAAATGGTCACTCGTACACTGAACATAGGCCGACAAGGCCATACAATCTTTCACGTACATGACATATGTCTACAAGCCTCTAAGATTAGATAAACACCGTAAATGTTATTCATGACCTACCCTTAATTCATGTTTATATCTTATACGTATGCATAGGGTTGTTCGACAAGTAGGACTCGGGCACCCGTCATGGCCCATCGGTTTGGGTCGTGACAATAATAATAAATATAAGTCTCAAACTCAACGTCTATATAAAATAACGTTTCAACTCAGCATATACAAATCCCCTGACCCGGCGTAATACAAGTCACACGCTCTAAGTATGAATATTAGATAATCCTATACATCATGTCTTTATATAAAGGATAAGGAGATAAGAGATCTAGAGGGGGGACTCTGAGGCCTGTGGATGCCGGCAGGTATACCTTGATGTCTCCGAAGTAGAATTCCAATTAATGCTTGGGCTGGTTAGAAGTGCCTGGATCTGCACAAAATGATGTGCAGGAGAGTAGCATGAGTACACTACAACGGTACCCAGTAAGTGCCTAGCCTAACCTTGTTAGAGAAGTAACGAGGTCAGGTCGGGGCCCTACTAGAAATAATAAAAGACTGAACCAATGTAGACAGTTTTATAAAAACAATAATGAAATTGAAACAATGAATAGTATAACAAGTTAGCTACCTAGTACTAAACAAATAGTGCAACACGGAAAAAGACACTTAAATGTATGCCAAGGAAATAACAATCAAAGAGAAGTATAAAAGAATGGGGTAATGTCAACACGAGTCGCTACCGAGGTACCCGCCTCGTAGTCTCGAATCGCAAAAAAAATCACAATCTCTACTTATATCACTGCGGGAGCCTTTACATTTAGTTTTGAAAATCATTTTTCCCGAAATAGCATCCCGCGTTTTAGCCCACCATATCACACCGCACGGCTTCTAGTAGTTCCCCTACTAGCCACGCGTATCAAACCCATCTTATCTCACCGCATGCGTTTCAACACCCAGACCATATACCACCGCATGCGTATAAATATCACAACGTATCAAAATTCGCACCTCAAGTGCCCAATATCACAACTTGCTGGAAAAATCAAACAATAACATAATTTCACAATAAGGAACCCACGGCTCAACCACAATGTACACAAAATCACAACAATAACAACCGGAGAGTAACTTAATAAAATGATATTTCACAACTGAACACTTTGTCTGAATAGGAACCATGACCTTTGTAACTAAATACCAAATTCAACAACAAGATATTCCAAGAATAGCAATTTCAAGTAAAGAATTCAACAGTTAAATAATGAATACAGAATAAAGGAAGCACGTATTTCAACTAAACATGTAGGACAATTAGCAAATTAGAGATAAGACAAGTAGACAAGTGAAGTTAGACCAAAAATGAAGGCTATAACATGTTAAAGTAATTCAATTAAGGGATGGAAAGGGATCTACAAATCTAAAACCAGAAATTTCCACATTTAGCCCGTGTACACACTCGTCACCTTGCGTACACGGCTTTCACATCTCACAATTTTAACAAACAACACCAATCCTAAGGGATAATTCTCCCACACAAAGTTAGGCAACCCACTTACCTCAAACCACGCTAAATCAATCCACTAGAAGGCCTTTCCCTCGATTCTCCAACTACGAACGACTCAAATCTAGCCAAAATAATTTCATACTATAAATATAACTACATGAAACTAATTCAAATAATGAAATTATGAATTTTGCAAAGAATTGAAAAATCGACCCAAAAAGTAACCTGACCAAAATTATAAAAACCGAACACTCATTCGATATAGAGTCCAACCATACAAGAATTATCCAAATGTGACCTCAATTCGTCTTGCAAAATCCAAAAATTTAGTCTAAATCTGACCTCAGCACCCTCTGCTTCTGTGGAAAAGCTCCTGCACCTGTGCACACGCGCCTGCGGAAGGGATGACGCACCTGCGACCACTGCCGCTCATGCGCTCCTCTCCATCGTAGAAGCGAAGTCACATATGCAAAACTTTTCCCGCTTCTGCGACCCCATCAGGGCAAGGCCAGCTCCGCATCTGCAATCCCAAGCTCGGTTTTGCGAGTCCGCACTTACGGCCAAGCCCTCCACAGGTGCGATGACACCAGAAACTAGAAATGTTCAGCAATACTACAAGTCCAAATTTGGATCTGAATTCAATCTGAATCACACCCGAGGCCCCCGAGACCCCGTCCGAATATACCAAATAGTTCCAAAACACATAACGGACCTACTCGAGGCCAAAAATCACATCAAACAACACAAATTCTATGAATCGCAACCCAAATTCAAGCCTATGAACTATGAACGTTCAAATTCCAAAACCGATGCCGATTCATACCAAATCAACTCCGATTGACTTCATATTTTGCACACAATTCATAAATGAGATTACGAACCTCTTCCAACTTTCGGAATCGGAATCCGGCCCTGATATCAGTATAGTCGACTCCTGGTCAAACTTTTCAAAATCTTCTATTTTCCAAACTTTCGCCAATTCACACTAAAACCACCTACGGACCTCCAAATCGACATCCGGACACGCTCCTAAGACCAAAATCACCATACAGAGCTATCGGAACCATCAAAAGTTGTCTTCACGCAAGTCAAGCTATGGTAAACTTTTACAACATAAACCTCCAACATAGGGACTATGTGTCCCATTTCACTCCGTAACTCACCCGAAACCAAAACCAAACACCCCGGCAAGTTGCATAACCATGATATAATATTGATGAGGCAATAAATAGGGTATCAGGGCTAATACACTCAAAACGACCGGCCGGGTCGTTACATTCTCCCCCTCTTAAAATAAACGTTTGTTCTTGAATGATTACAAAGACATACCTGAAGTGGTGAAAATATGAGAATAACGGCTGCGCATATCGTGCTTGATCTCCCAAGTCGCCTCCTTGGTGGGTTAACCTCTCCACTGATCCTTCACTTAAGAAATGTTCTTTGACCTCAACTTTCGAATCTACATGTCCAAAATGGCCACCTGCTCCGCAACATAAGACAGATCCTTGTCTAACTGTACTAAACTAAATCCAACACATGAGACGGATCGCCGTGATACTTCCGAAACATAGAAACATGGAATACTGGATGAACTGCATCTAGACTAGGTGGTAGCGCAACCTTGTAGGCCACCTCTCCAATCCTCTCAAGTATCTCAAATGGTCCGATATACCTAGGGCTCAGCTTGCTCTTCTTCCCAAACCTCATAACACCCTTCATGGGCGAAACCCTGAGCAAGACCCGCTCCCCAACCATGAATTCAACGTTGCGAACCTTTCGGTCTGCATAACCCTTCTGTCTGGATTGGGCTGTGCAAAGCCGATATTGAATCAATTTAACCTTTTCCAAAGCATCCTGAACCAAGTTTGTACCCAAAAGCCTAGCCTCACCCGGCTCAAACCATCCCACACGAGACCGACACCATCCGAATATACCAATTAATTCCAAAACACATAACGGACCTACTCGAGGCCAAAAATCACATCAAACAACACAAATTATATGAATCGCAACCCAAATTCAAGCCTATGAACTATGAATGTTCAAATTCCAAAACCGATGCCAATTCATACCAAATCAACTCCGATTGACTTCAAATTTTGCACACAAGTCATAAATGAGATTACGAACCTCTTCCAACTTTCGGAATCGGAATCCGGCCCTGATATCAGTATAGTCAACTCCCGATCAAACTTTCCAAAATCTTCTATTTTCCAAACTTTTGCCAATTCACACTAAAACCACCTACGGACCTCCAAATCGACATCCGGACACGCTCCTAAGACCAAAATCACCATACAGAGCTATCGGAACCATCAAACTACATTCCGAAGTTGTCTTCACGCAAGTCAAGCTATGGTAAACTTTTACAACCTAAACCTCCAACATAGGGACTATGTGTCCCATTTCACTCCGAAATCAAAACCAAACACCCCGGCAAGTTGCATAACCATGATATAATATTGATGAGGCAATAAATAGGGTATCAGGGCTAATACACTCAAAACAACCGGCCGGGTCATTACATTCTCCCCCTCTTAAAATAAACGTTTGTTCTTGAATGATTACAAAGACATACCTGAAGTGGTGAAAATATGAGAATAATGGCTGCGCATATCGTGCTTGATCTCCCAAGTCGCCTCCTTGGTGGGTTAACCTCTCCACTGATCCTTCACTTAAGAAATGTTCTTTGACCTCAACTTTCGAATCTACATGTCCAAAATGGCCACCTGCTCCTCAACATAAGATAGATCCTTGTCTAACTGTACTGAACTAAATCCAACATATGAGACGGATCGCCGTGATACTTCCGAAACATAGAAACATGGAATACTGGATGAACTGCATCTAGACTAGGTGGTAGCGCAAGCTTGTAGGCCACCTCTCCAATCCTCTCAAGTATCTCAAATGGTCCGATATACCTAGGGCTCAGCTTGCCCTTCTTCCCGAACCTCATAACACCCTTCATGGGCGAAACCCTGAGCAAGACCCGCTCCCCAACCATGAATTCAACGTTGCGAACCTTTCGGTCTGCGTAACCCTTCTGTCTGGATTGGGATGTGCAAAGTCGATATTGAATCAATTTAACCTTTTCCAAATCATCCTGAACCAAGTTTGTACCCAAAAGCCTAGCCTCACCCGGCTCAAACCATCCCACACGAGACCGACACCGTCCGAATATACCAAATAGTTCCAAAACACATAACGGACCTACTCGAGGCCAAAAATCACATCATACAACACAAATTCTATGAATCGCAACCCAAATTCAAGCCTATGAACTATGAACGTCCAAATTCCAAAACCGATGCCGATTCATACCAAATCAACTCCGATTGACTTCAAATTTTGCACACAAGTCATAAATGAGATTACGAACCTCTTCCAACTTTTGAAATCGGAATCCGGCCCTGATATCAGTATAGTCAACTCCCGGTCAAACTTTCCAAAATCTTCTATTTTCCAAACTTTCGCCAATTCACACTAAAACCACTTACGGACCTCCAAATCGACATCCGGACACACTCCTAAGACCAAAATCACCATACAGAGCTATCGGAACCATCAAACTACATTTCAAAGTTGTCTTCACGCAAGTCAAGCTATGGTAAACTTTTATAACCTAAACCTCCAACATAGGGACTATGTGTCCCATTTCACTCCGAAACTCACCTGAAACCAAAACCAAACACCCCGGCAAGTTGCATAACCATGATATAATATTGATGGGGCAATAAATAGGGTATCAGGGCTAATACACTCAAAACGACCGGCCGGGTCGTAACATTCTCTCCCTCTTAAAATAAACGTTTGTTCTTGAATGATTACAAAGACATACCTGAAGTGGTGAAAATATGAGAATAATGGCTGCGCATATCGTGCTTGATCTCCCAAGTCGCCTCCTTGGTGGTTTAACCTCTCCACTGATCCTTCACTTAAGAAATGTTCTTTGACCTCAACTTTCGAATCTACATGTCCAAAATGGCCACCTGCTCCTCAACATAAGACAGATCCTTGTCTAACTGTACTGAACTAAATCCAACACATAAGACGGATCGTCGTGATACTTTCGAAACATAGAAACATGGAATACTGGATGAACTGCATCTAGACTAGGTGGTAGCGCAAGCCTGTAGGCCACCTCTCCAATCCTCTCAAGTATCTCAAATGGTCCGATATACCTAGGGCTCAGCTTTCCCTTCTTCCAGAACCTCATAACACCCTTCATGGGCGAAACCCTGAGCAAGATCCGCTCCCCAACCATGAATTCAATGTTGCGAACCTTTCGGTCTGCATAACCCTTCTGTCTAGATTGGGCTGTGCAAAGTCGATCTTGAATCAATTTAACCTTTTCCAAAGCATCCTGAACCAAGTTTGTACCCAAAAGCCTAGCCTCACCCGGCTCAAACCATCCCACACGAGACCGACACCGTCTCCCATAAAAAGCCTCATACGGGGCCATATGAATGCTCAACTGGTAACTGTTCTTGTAGGCAAACTCCGAGAGTGGCAAGAACTGATCCCAAGAACCCCCAAACTCAATCACACACACACGAAGCATATCCTCCAATATCTGAATAGTACGCTCGGACTGTCTGTCCGTCTGAGGGTGAAATGATGTACTTAACTCCACCCGCATGCCTAATTTATGTTATACGGCCCTCCAGAACCGCGTTGTAAACTGTGTACCCCGGTCAGAGATGATAGATACCGGCACGCCATGAAGCCTGACAATCTCGCGAATATAGACCTGAGCCAGCTGCTTTGAAGAATAAGTAGTTGCTACTGGAATGAAATGAGCTCACTTGGTCAACCCATCCACAATATCCCACACTGCATCGAACTTCCTCCGAGTCTGTGGGAGCCCAACAACGAAATCCATAGTAATCCGCTCCCATTTCCACTCTTGAATCTCTAGCTTCTAAAGCAATCCACCTGGCCGTTGATGCTCATACTTCACCTGCTGACAATTTAGGCACGGGGCTACATATTCCACTATGTCCTTCTTGATCTGCCTCCACCAATAGTGCTTCCTCAAGTCCTGATACATCGTGGAGGCACCCGGATGAATGTAGTATTGCAAACTGTGAGAGTCCTAGAGAATTAACTCATGCAACCCATCTACATTGGGCAAAGATAGCAGGCCCTGCATCCGTAGCACACCATTATCCCCAATAGTTTCCTCTTTGGCATCGCCGTGTTGAAACGTGACCTTGAGGACAAGCAGATAGGGGTCGTCATACTGACGCTCTCTGATGCGATCATAAAGAGAAGACCGAGAAACCACACAAGCCAAAACTCAACTCGGCTCAGAAACATCCAATCTAACAAACTGGTCGGCCAAGGCCTGAACATCCAAGGCTAATGGCCTTTCTGCTACTGGTGGATATGCTAAACTGCCCAAGCTCTCCGCCTTGCGACTCAAGGCATCGGCCACCACATTGGCCTTCCCGGGATGATACAGAGTAGTGATATCATAGTCCTTAAGCAACTCTAACCACCTCCGCTGCCACAAGTTAATATCCTTCTATTTTACCAGATATTGTAGACTCCGGTGATCGGTGTAGACCTCACAAGGGACACCGTACGAATAGTGCCGCCAAATCTTCAAGGCATGAACAATTGCTGCTAACTTAAGGTCATGGATAGGATAGTTCTTCTCATGCACCTTCAGCTATCTTGACGCATAGGCAATCACCCTACCGTCTTGCATCAACACCGCATCGAGACTAATACATCACAGTACATAATATAAGACCCTGAGCCCGAAGGTAACACCAACATAGGGGTTGTAGTCAAAGCAGTCTTGAGATTTTGAAAGCTCTCTTCACGCTCCTCGGTCCACCTGAATAGAGCACCCTTCTGGGTCAATCTAGTCATAGGTGCAACAATATATGAGAAACCCTCTACGAATCGACGGTAATACCCTGCCAAACCAAGAAAACTCTGGATCTTAGTAGCTGATGATGGTCTGGGCCAACTCTGCACTGCTTCAATCATCTTATCATCTACCTTGATCCCCTCACTCGACACTACATGACCCAAAAATTCCACTGAATCTAGCCAGAATTCACACTTTGAAAATTTTGCATACAACTTCTTTTTTGTCAAGGTCTGAAGCACGATCCTCAGGTGCTGCTCATGATCCCCCCAGCTCTGGGAGAACACCAGAATGTCGTCAATAAACACAATGATGAATAAGTCAAGATAGGGCCGGAATACACTATTCATCAAGTGCATGAATCTTGTTGGGGCGTTGGTCAGCCCAAAAGACATCACAAGTAATTCGTAATGACCATACCGAGTCCTGAATATAGTCTTCGAGATATCTGGCTCCCTAATCATCAACTGATGATAGCATGAACGCAAGTTAATTTTGGAGAACACTCTGGCACCCTGTAGCTTATCAAATAGGTCATCAATACGTGGTAATGGATACCTGTTTTTCATCGTAACCTTGTTCAATTGGCGATAATCAATGCACATGCGCATAAAACCATCCTTCTTCTTTACAAACAAGACCGAAGCACCCCAAGGTGATACACTGGGCCGAGTGAAACCATTATCAAGCAACTCCTACAACTGCTCCTTTAACTCCTTCAACTCTGGTGGGGCCATACGATATGTAGGACTAGAAATGGGCTGAGTGCCCGGTAATAAATCAATACCAAAATCGTTAACCCTGTCGGGGAATACATCCGAATAATCCCTCTCTACCGTAACTGACTCGATGGTAGGAGTATAAACACTAACATCTCTTACATATGCTAGATATGCATCACATCCCTTCTCAACCATCCGTTGAGCCTTTAGAAATGAGATATTCCTGCTGGGAACATAATCTAAAGTACCTCTCCACTCTAACCGCGACAAACCTGGCATAGCCAACACCATAGTCTTGGCATGACAGTCAAGAATAGCATGATAGGGCGGCAACTAGTCCATGCAAATGACATCACAATCTACCATATTGAGCAATAATAGATCGACTCTAGTCTCAAAACCACTAAACACAAGTAAAAACGATGTTTCCCTAACCTCGGGATGAACTGGGGCGACGGGCTGTACTAGTGTGACCTCTAGGACCTAGTGAACCTGGACCCACTGCTCTAGGGTATGCGAGGCGGGAGTCTGTGCTCCTCCCCAGCCTGAGATGTGGTAGGAGCAAGTGGGATCAACCCTACCTGAGCTAAAGTGCCGAAAAATCTCAGAAACTAAGCGAGCGTTTCATGAAGTTTTGGGGCAGTAACAGGCGTCTAAGGTGCCTGCTCTCCCACGAGAGTTATTGGTGGCTCCTCTGTAGCAGCTCGTGCATGTGCTCTCACTGTACCATGTGGACATCCTCGGCTTCTACCCCGGCCACGTGCTCTCGCGGCTCTAGCACATAGAGGCGCGGGTGTTTGGTCATCCGATCCGACTGTGTGTGTCCTCACTGTCATGCCCCAAACTCAGGGAGCGCGACCGGCAATACAAGCACACATCAAAATCATAAACAATCAATACACCATTTATTCTTGCAATACTCTTCCCTAGAAATGACAATGTACAATTTCAAGACACGAGTATGTAAGCACTCGAATCACACTGGATATATTTATAAAGCAAAGCATTAGTTAAAGCATCCACTTATGGGCATGAATTGAGTACAAAAGCTTTTAGGCAATTCTATTTTCGAAATCATTTTTAAATAATTGAGTTGAGGCTCATTTCATATTCTTTATCGCATCCTCTCATTTCATTTGCACTACTAGCCACAATCATAACTTAAATTCTTGGCACGTTGGCCACACACTATATCCCCAATTCAATTATTTCATTTTCAAGCATCTTTATAGATTATCAACAACAAGATATTTTCAATGAAGACTTCAGGTACCCATACGAGAAATTTAGAGTCTTAAACACATCGAGTTTTCTCACCCAATTGGTATACTAGTTTTCATTTAAAACACGAATCAAAGTCATAACATTTTAATACGCAAACCATAATTTGAACAAATATCTTTCGACATAAGGCTCATTCAGAATAGTCAAGTTTATAGGAGATAACCCGAAATATAGAAATTAGAAATTTTGAGCCAACCATACTTGAACTTACGGGAACATTATGGAATTCGATTCTAAGAGAGAAAGTTTAGCCAACATACCTCAATTGAGCTTCCTTACACTCTGAAATATTTCGGAAATCTTAGCAACTTCAAACTATTTTGAAAATGTAACAAATTGAATCAAAATTAGAAGGATGATCATGGTTCTAGCTCATTTGAGAATTTTATCTAACACTAGGTATGCATTAAAGTTTCAACGTTCTTTTATGGTGGATTCCATCATCCCAAAATCGTTATCTACCATTCTTAGCACAACAATATTCTTACACCCTTTGATAACATATGCATGCAAGATGGACAACTCCCATGCCCAAAAATTATCTTACTTGTCACGCCCCAAAACCGAGGAGCGCGACCGGCGCTCAACCGAATGAACCCGACCGAGCAAGCATGTTAGATTTTCTCCTACCCAAACTCATCCACGAATGCAGATAATACATATTTTCATTAATTAGACAAAAACGTGATCATGTCTACAATACTAATTGATTACCAATAGTTTCTTCATTTAAAGTTTCAATTTCACACACTTTGTTTTTCATAATCTGAAGTGGAAATAGTAATACAAACACAACATAACGAGTTTGACTTCCCCAGCACCAATATACAACCCACACTATGTCTACGGATCCTCTAACAGATACAGAAGAGTACTATGATAATGTCGGCAACAAGGCTCCAACTATACCTCAAACAGAATACACAAAATACAAAAGATTCATGACCCCAGGATGAAGTGGGGCTCACCAAATCAGCTGGGAAGAAGGTGTACTACTATCCCTGATCAATATCTCCTGGTGTGGAACCACCTGTATCCATTTAAAGATGCAGCGCCCCCGGCAAAAGGGACGTTAGTACCGTCAAATAGCACTAGTATATATAACTAAACCCCCTCTTAATAGAACAAATAATACAAACAAGAATATCATAATATCAATGAAAGCCTTAATCAACATCAAACCTCAATTTAGGATCAAGACAGTGTTCAAATTAATTTCCATATCTCACATTGGGAGATTTTTAGTATCTATATACCATTTTCATAATACCATTATTCACAATACCAATACCAATGTACTCTCAGCACGGAATCCGATCACAACCCGATCGGCTAGGCTATCTCATTAAAGACATCAACCACAATTACTCTCAATATCAATACAACCGTCTTTAATACGGAGTCCGATCACGACTCGATCGGCTATGCTATCCATTAGGGACATCGACCACAATCACCATTTCAATTACAATTTTCCAGCATAATCACCACCATGTGTGCGGCGTGGTGTCCGATCATGACCCGATCGGCTAGGGTGTCTTATTTGAGACATCAACCTTTTTATATCAATCATCGCATTTCATACTTCTTTTACATCTTTTCATCTCATTGGCACTAGTGGCAAAAATTATAAAGTCATTCTTGGCACGTTGGCCGTATTTAGTATTTCATGCTCACCTTTTCAATTTCACATATCATCATCATCATTAACAACAAATACAATTCAAATCAAGGTGTGTAGTACACATGTGACCAATTTAAAGTCTAAGGCACATAGAGATATTTCACAAAATTTGGCATAATAGCCTTCGTTTGAACCTGACTTGAAGTCGAAACATTATTAATGCACATTCCATATTTTAACACATCCTCAATTGATAATATAACATAAATAAAAGCATTTGCGATACTTGTTGAATATATATATTTCAAGCCAATCTCACTCGGAATAGCCAATTTTATAATGAACCACTCGGGACTTACATAATTTAGATGAATATCGTGGGATTCAATTCTAAGAGAAGAGTTTAGCCAACATACCTCAGCCGTGCTTCCTTAAACTCTACAATGTTCCGGAATTCTTAGCAACATCAATTTATTGTAGAAATATAACAAATTGAACCAAAATTAGGAAGACGCTAATGGTTCTAGCTCATTTGAGCATTTTATCATGCACTAGGTGTGCATTAAGGTTTCAAGGTCTTTTTATGGAGGATTCCATCATTCTACAACCCAATCTTTAGCATTTGTAGCTCAACAATCTTCCTACACCCTTTGATAACACATGCATGTAAAATAAACAACTCTCATGTCCAGAATTTATCTTGCTAATTACCCAATTCTAGACAAAATTCGAAATTGAGGGTTAAGGTGTAGAATCTTACCTCTAGGATGAAGACCTAGCAAGTTTCCCTTCTTAATCTTCCAAAATTTGAGCAAGAATTAAAGAAAAATTATTGAGGTTCCTTTTCACTCTAGGGCACTCTCTCTCACTCTAAAATGTCAGATTTTAGCTCAAAAATGACCCAAAGCGTGTATTTAACGAAGTAGGGTCAGGTTTTAAAAACCCAAAAATAGAGCTCCAAAACAAGGTTTGTGATCGCATAATCGATATGTGGACCGCATATCGGTCGCATAATTGGAGTCCAAAAACGACAAAATTTGTCTGTGTCTGAGGTCACTATGCGGCCCGCAGACATGTTCTGCGGCCGCATAATGAACCGTAAATTGGCATCCAAATTGACCCTCTCCTGCCTCACTTTTGCGGCCATTATGCTGCCTGCATAGTGATTATGCGGTCGCATAATGGACTGCAAAAATGCATTTCTCTGCCAAATATTTTCTTTTACTTTCCAGTACATTGTTCAACCCAAAAAGTCTGAGAAGAATTTCTACAATCCTCAAACACGTAAGCCTAATCCGGCACCATCAAACATTATTTTTTTTTCCTTTGCAAAAATCTTACGGGGCCTTACATTCTCCCCCACTTAGGATCATTCGTCCTCGAATGAGGGTCAAAATCCGTCATTAGTATTAAATGTTCCCCAACTGTTAGTTCATATACACCAGTAGTTTCAAAATTTGGCTAACTTCCTAAATTTCCAAAACTTTTGCCAGAGTTTCCCTTGTAACTAGGCCTATCCACCTGTCAAAGAGCCATAGAAACACATCCTTAAAACATATACATAATCCAACAAAGTAACATAACACAAAACAACACCAATTGTGGCCTCAGAAGCAATTATATTACCAGAACGGAACACCCTTAACATAAAATGTACAAATCCTACATAATTCATAGAAAGTATCTCTTAGCATTTTCATAAGGCACAACTCATAAGTACATGTTTATTCAAATAAATAAGGATGTTTTTTCTTCATTTCTTCATCGGCCTCCTAAGTAGCCCCTTCAACCTGTTGGTTTCGCCATAACACTTTCACGGATACAATTTCTTTATTTCTCAACTTTCAGACTTGACGATCAATAATAGAAACTGGAATCTCTTCATAAGTCAATTCTTCATTAACCTCAATAGTCTCAACTGGAACAATGACTGTCGGGTCTCCAACTACTTTCTTTAACATAAACACATGAAACACCGGGTGCACTAATGACATTTCAGGTGGTAGCTCAAAATTGTACGCCATCTCACCGATCCTCTAAATGATTCTGTACGGTCTGGCATACCTCGGACTCAACTTCCCTTTCTTACCGAATCGCATTACGCCTTTCATGGGGGAAACTTTGATGAATACCCAATCACCTTCTTTGAACTTCAAATCCCTATGACGAATATCCGAATAGGATTTATGACGGCTCTAAGCTGTCTTCAACCGCTCCTTAATGATTTTAACTTTTTCCATAGCCTGATGCACGAGGTCTGGCTCTATCAACTCTGCTTCCCTAATTTCGAACCACTCAATGGGAGATCTATATCTCCTACCATATAAAGCCTTAAACGGTGCAATCTGAATGCTAGCATGATAGCTATTATTGTATGCAAATTCTATGAGTGGTAAATGATCATCCCAGCAACATTTGAAGTCTAGAACACAAGCGCGCAACATATCCTCAAGCATCTGAATAGTCCACTCTGCTTGCCCGTCAGTCTACGGGTGAAAGGTTGTACTAAGATTCACCTGAGTGCCCAAACCTTGCTGAAATTCCTTCCAAATATTAGCAGTGAATTGTGCTCCCCAATCAAAAATGATGGAAACTAGGGTGCCATGCAACCTAACTATTTCTTTGATATATAACTGAGCATACTGCTCCGTTGTGTTGGTCGACTTAACCGGCAAAAGGGTGCTGATTTCGTTTGTCGATCCACAATCATCCAAATTGAGTTAAACTTGCGCGGAGTGCGCGGTAATCCTACCACAAAGTCGATATTAATCATTTCCCACTTCCACATTAGAATTTCTATATTCTGTGCCAACCCACCAGGCATTTGGTGTTCGTCCTTCACTTGCTGACAATTCGAACATCTTGCCACAAAGTACGCCACATTCCTCTTCATGTCATTCCACCAATAGACTTCCTTAAGATCATGATATATTTTTGTAGAACCTGGGTGCACGGAATACCTAGAAGTGTGAGCTTCAGTCATAATTCTTTCCCGGAGACCATCCACATTTGGAACACATAGTCGCCCTTGGTACCTTAGTGTACCATCATCCATGCCAAGATAAAAGGTCATGGTCTTATGTTTACGAATCCCCTCTTTCAATTGCACCAACAATGGATCGTTGTATTGCTTCTCTTTTACTTCCACAACAAGCGATGATTCAGCCCGATTTTGTACAATTACCCCTCCTTCACTAGAGTCCGCAAGACGAACTCCCACACTAGCCGATCGGTGAACTTCCTTGGCCAATGGCCTTTGATATGCCTCCAAGTGAGCCAAATTCCCATGGATTTCCGGCTAAGGGCATCTGCCACAACATTGGCCTTTCCCGAATGATATAGAATATCGATGTCATAGTCCTTGAGTAACTCAAGCCATCTTCTCGTCCTCAGATTCAATTTCTTTTGCTTGAAAATATATTGAAGGCTCTTATGGTACGTGAATATATCCACATGGACCCCATATAAATAATGACACCAAAGTTTCAATGCAAATACCACTGCCGCGAGTTATAAATCATGTGTTGGATAGTTCTTTTCATGATTCTTGAATTGCCTAGAAGCATAAGATATAACCTTGCCATGTTGCATTAATACACATCCAAGACCGATTCTTGAAGCATCATAATATACCACAAATCCATCTATACCCTCAGGTAGAGTCAACACCGGTGCCGTAGTCAATCTTACTTTCAACTTCTGGAAACTCTTTTCACAAACATCTGACCATTGGAACTTAATTGCCTTATGCGTCAATTTAGTTAATGGAGAGGCAAGAGTAGAAAACCCCTCCACAAACATTCTGTAATATCCACCTAAGCCTGAGAAACTGTGAATCTTTGTTGGAGTTGTAGGCCTCGGCCAATTCTTAACAGCTGAAATTGTTTGAGGATCAACATTAATTCCCTAACTAGAGACTACATGACCCAAGAATATGACTGATTCAAGCCAAAATTCACACTTTGAAAACTTTGCATATAACTGGTGCTGATGTAGGGTTTGCATAACTACCTTAAGATGATCGGCATGGTCTTCTCGACTTCATGAATATACAAGAATATCGTCAATAAACACTATCACAAAAAGTTGAGGAATGGCTTAAAAACTCGATTCATATGATCTATGAAGGCTGCTGGGGCATTTGTTAGCCCAAAAGACATCACTAGAAACTCAAAATACCCAAACCGGGTCCTAAAAGCTGTTTTGAGAATATCCCTCTCCCTGATGTTCAATTGGTGATACCCGGATCTTAAATCAATCTTGGAGAAGTACCTGGCACCTTACAATTGATCAAACAAGCCATCTATTCTTGGCAGTGGGTACTTATTCTTGATTGTGACCTTATTAAGCTGACAATAGTCAATATACATTCTAAGTGACCCATCTTTCTTTCTTACAAAAAGGACCGGTGCGCCCCAAGGCGACACACTTGGCCGGATAAAACCCTTTTCTAACAAATCTGTCAATTGTTCCTTTAACTCCTTCAATTCTGTCGGTGCCATTCTATAGGGTGGAATAGATATAGGATGCGTGTCTAGCATCACATCAATCCCAAAATCAATCTCCATGTGTGGTGGGATCCCAGGGAGTTCATCCAGAAAGACTCCCAGAAATTCATTCACAACAGGCACAGACTCAAGTGTAGGTGCCTCAGCATCAGTGTCCGTAACCCGAACCAAATGGTAAATACATCCCTTTTGTTGATTATCTTTGTGGCCTTAAGGTAGGAAATAAACCTACCCTTCGGAACTACATCATCACCCTTCCACTCAATTACTGGCTCGTTTGGAAATTCAAATCTAACAGTCCTGGTTCGGCAATCAAGCTTGGCAAAACAAGAATAAAGCTAATCCATCCCTATTATCACATCAAATTCGACCATTCTCAATTCAATAAGATCGGCCATAGTGTCCCGACCATGCAACGTGACAACACAATCCCTATAGACCCACGCGGCCAAAATAGACTCACCAACCGGAGTAGATACAGAGAACGACTCATGAAGTTGTTACGGTTCTAGCCCAAATTCCATAGTAACATAAGGAGTGACATATGAGAAAGTAATACCTGAATCAATAAGAGCATACACATCATGATATTAGACAGTCAATATACCTGTGACAACATTTAGAGAAGCCTCTGAATTCTGGCGACCCCTCATAGCATAGAAACCATCAGATCCTCCCGAACTCTATGCTCCACCCCTAGCTGCACCACGCCCTGTGGGTGTTGGAGTGCCTCGAGTTGGAGGAGGTGTTGTGGATGTAGTAGCTGAAGAACTGGCTGGCTCTGCCATGCCCCTGCCCGCACCCCGGCGGGACGAACGACAATCCCTCTGAATGTGACCCCTCAATCCGCATCTGTAGCATATGGGTAAATCCATGTAGCATATTCCTAGGTGCATCATTCCATACCTAGGACATGGGGGCCTCCTCTGCTGCTGGAATCTACCACCATGACGACCCTACCGATAGGAGCCCCTGTTGCCCTAACTTGGCCTGAAACGACTCAACTGTTGCTACTGATTGGGCCCTGATGGCGGTGCACTAGCCAAAGACTGAACGAAGGATTGGGATGGTCCTGATGACCCTCCCCTGAATGTTGACTTGCCACCACCAGAAGAACCACCAAAGTTGCTTGTAGACCGGGCCTTATTACTACCCTCTCGCTCCATTTTGTTCCTCAAATTGCGGGTCTCTGTGGATTTAGCGAATGCGACCATCTTTCCATAGTTCATATTAGAACTCAAGGCTACTGTAGCGGCCTCATTAATTACCAAGGGACTAAGTCCCTGCATAAAGCGGCGCACTCTAGCCTCTATAGTGGGCAACATGTAAATAGTATACTTAGATAGGTACGTGAATCTCATATGGTAATCCCACACACTCAGTCTACCTTGTCCCAGGTTCTCAAACTCAGTGGCACGAGCTACCTTAGTCTCAGCAGGCAATAAATGATCGATGAAGGCATTGGCAAACTCACCCCACCTCGCCAGAGTGCTCCCTTCTTCACGGGACTCCTCCCATAGTTCGAACCACGAATATGCCACTTCTTTCAGGCGGTAGGAGGCCAATTCCACTGCCTCTGTCTCAGTAGCACACATAACTCAGAGAGTCTTGTGCATCTCATCAATGAAGTCCTGGGGATCTTCCTCTGCGTTAGTACCCGTGAACACTGGAGGATCCAACTAGAGAAACTTGTTCACCCTGGAACTAGTAGAATTCCCTGGCTGACTGGAAGAAGTGGGTGCAACATTTGATCTCTGGGCCGGGGATGCCACTATCTGAGCCAACAATTGTATGGCTCCCGTAAGTTCAACATCAGAAACACCAGAATCAGAAGCTGGAACTGGAGGTGGAACTGGTATATCAGTTGAGGGACCGTTGCACCCTCAGTAGATGTAGGGAAAGGTGTGGTCTGATCAGTTGTAGTAGAGTCAGCCAGTGTAGTAACTGGAGTAATATTCTCTCTCCTCGGGTGGTCACCCGCATCCTCAAATATAGGGTCAACCGTCACTCCTGGGGTGACATTGGCTCTTTGGACAGTTCTTGCCTTCTTCTTAGGTGCCATTTACTGAAAGTTAAAGTAAAGCACGAGTTAAAGGAGGAACAATCTTACCATCAGCTTTATCGCACGATTGAGAACGTGAAAGAAGGGTATTATTCCTAAATGCCCATGTAGCATCCTAATTATAGATGTGGTTGAAATACACCAATAATAAGGACTCTACTATACATGGCTCCGAGATATCTTAGGACACTTTAAAACCTTAGGCTCTGATACCAAGTTTGTCACGCCCCAAACCCGAGGAGCACGACCGGCGCTCAACCGAGTGAACCTGACCGTGCAAGCTTGTTAGATTTCCTTCTACCCAAACTCATCCACGAATGAAGATAATACATATTTTAATTAATTATACAAAAACGCGATCATGTCTACAATACCAATTCATTACCAATAGTTTCTTCATTTAATGTCTCAATTTCACACTTTTGTTTCATAATCTGAAGTGGAAATAGTAATACAAACACAACATAACAAGTTTGACTTCCCCAGCACCAATATACAACCCACACTATGTATACGGAGCCTCTAACAGATACAAAAGAGTACTATGATAATGCCGGCAATAAGGCTCCTGCTATACCTCAAACAGAATACACAAAGTACAAACGATTCATGACCCCGGGATGAAGTGGGGCTCACCAAGTCAGCTGGGAAGAAGGTGTACTGCTATCACTGATCAATATCTCCTGCTGTGGAATCACCTGCATCCATTTAAAGATGCAGCTCCCCCGACAAAACGGACGTTAGTACCGTCGAATAACACTAGTATGTATAACTAAACACCCTCTTAATAGAACAAATAATACAAAAAAGAATATCATAATATCAATGAAAGCCTTAATCAACATCAAACCTCAATTTAGCTTCAAGACAGTGTTCAAATTAATTTCCATATCTCACATTGGGAGATTTGTAGTATCTATATACCATTATTCACAATACCATCATACTCTCAGCATGGAGTCCGATCACGACTCGATCGGCTAGGCTATCTCATTAGAGACATCAACCACAATTACTCTCAATATCAATACCACCGTTAGACAAGGTG
>AWOL01S0046100.1:0-33138 GCA_000715115.1 Nicotiana otophora | reverse complement strand
GGAGCGAGTTGCACGCCGCAACAGAACCGAATGTGAATATATTGTGAGAGCGGGTTGCACGCTGCAACAGAATTGATGGAAATGATAATTGATTATGACTGCCGAGTTGGCTTCAATTATTATAAACGAGTTACCTGATTTATTTTTATTATTGTTGTTGTTACTAATATTGCATACAGGTAATGTAAGTGACACGTCTTAGCCTCGTCACTACTTCGTCGAGGTTAGGCTCAGCACTTACCAGTACATGGGGTCGGTTGTACTGATACTACACTCTGTACTTCTTGTGCAGATTTTGGAGTTGGTACCAGCGGCGTACCATAGACTTGCTCGGATTTCAGCTACTCAGAGGAGACTTGAGGTATAACTGTACAGCATTCACATTTCTGAAGTCCCTGTCTACTTTACTTTAGCTGTGTGTTTGTTTCCAAATAACTTTATTTTATTTAGACCTTTATTTGTATTTATTCTAGAAGCTCGTGCACTTATGATACCATTTCTGGGATGGTATTTAGACACCATTGTTTTTATGGATTATTCACTACATTTCAGACTTTACTTCCGCATTTGTTCTTTGTTATTGATGCTTTTAAAAATTATTTTAAAAATGGATAATAATATTATTCTAACGGTCGCTTGCCTAGCAAGTGAAATGTTAGGTGCCATCACGGTCCGAAGGCGGAAATTTCGGGTCGTGACACCAACTTAGGGACTATGGACCCTCTACTGTAGGCTTCCTCCAGATATCAGTTTTTGGTTGGTGAGCTCCACCTCTTCTTGGAGTATTACCAAGTCAGGATTCTGTATATGTTATGTTTCTTTATGAGGACGTAGGGAGATTTGTCCTGACTTACATATATTATGGTCATGTTTTCTTAGAGGTTTTATAGACAGTATCATGTGTATAGGTTTGGGTATGACATGTCTACGCCCTTGTCGGCCCTTATGCATATATAGAAACCTTTTTTTTTGCATGAGTTGTGCGAGTTAAATCCTAATATTGTTACGTATATATATATAGATATGGCTCGTAATGGCCTGTGATAAGTTTTATAACAAATAAGGATAAGGTACGTGGCGCTTGGTTGGGTAGAATTTGATGTTATAATGGGTATGGATTGGCTGGCTTCTTGTTATGCTAATGTTGATTATAGATCAAAGATGGTTCGATTGTAATTCCCCAGGAGAGCCTGTTTTTGAATGGAATGGTAATACGGCATCGCCGAGAGGTAGATTTATTTCCTATCTCAATGCAAGGAAGATGATCAGAAAAGGCTATATTTATAATTTAGTTCTAGTATAGGATGTGAAAGTAGAGTCACCAACCATTCAATCTACCCCTGTGGTTAATAAATTTTCCGATGTTTTTCCCAATGAACTTCCAGGTCTTCCGCCAGAGCGAAAAATTGAGTTTGCTATTGACCTACTACCAGATACTCAACCAATATCTATTCCTCCATATAGATGGCCCCCGTGGAGTTGAAGGAGTTGAAGGAACAACTAAAGGACTTGCTTGAAAAAGGCTTTATCAGATCTCGTACATCACTGTGGGGAGCACCTGTGGTATTTGTGAGGAAGAAAGATGGTTCCTTGCAGATGTGTATTGATTATAGAGAGTTGAATAAGGTGACGATCAAGAATAAGTACCCGCTCCCGAGGATTGATGATTTATTTGATCAGTTGCAAGGTGCCAAGTGTTTCTCAAAAATAGACTTGAGGTTCGGGATCAGGTAAGGGTTCAGTAGAAAGATATTCCGAAGACAACATTCAGGACCAGATATGGGCATTTTGAGTTTTGCGTTATGTTATTCGGTTTGACCAGTGACCCAGCAATATTCGTGGATTTGATGAACAGTGTGTTCAGACCGTTTTTTTAGATCTGTTCGTGATTGCATTTATCGACGATATATTGGTGTATTCTCATTTAGAGACTGAACACGCAGATCATTTGCATATTGTGCTAAAAGTTCTACAAAAAGGGAAGTTGTATGCAAAATTCCCTAAAAGTGAATTCGGGTTGAATTCTGTAGCTTTCCTTAGGCATATTATTTCAGGTGAAGGTATCCGGGTTGATACACAAAAGATTGAGGCAGTAAAGACTTGGCCTAGACCCACGACACCGACGGAGGTTCGTAGCTTTCTCGGTCTGGCAGGTTATTACAGGAAACTTGTAAAGGAATTTTCTTCCAGTACCTTTGGCAAAAGTGGTGACGATGTGATGTCTCGCTTAATGTTCCAGAATAACATACGGAAATCTATGGTGCAAGAAAGTTGAAGGAAGGTTGCGAATAAGTATAAATAGATAGGTGTAGGTCGCAAGCTAAAGTATGGTAAAGCGATAAGGTATTAGGAAGACAAGAGTAAGGATAAGAAAAGGTGAGTAAGAAGATGACGAGAATGGATAAGTCCTTGGGATTAAACTCATGAAAATAAAAGAGCTGATGGATGCTATAAGTTATAGAAAGCTCAGTATAGCATGAATGAACTCAAAGGAGTCTAAGACTAGTAGTATTTAGAAGGGATGGAATGATGCCCTGGTAGTGGAATAAGGGTGTAATTGTGATAGATAAAGGATGACTTTAGGGCCTTCGATCGAGTAATGATTTAAAAAAAGGGGGGATTTCATGAATTGTAAAAGATTAGAATACCCATGTAAGTTGACTCAGAAGGGAGCTAAGTTTCAATGGGCTGATGCTTGCGAACGGAGTTTCCAGGCATTGAAGGATAGACTAACTTTAGTACCATTTCTAATACTCCCAGAGGGAACCGATGGTTATGTTATCTATTGTGATGTTTCGGGTGTGGGATTGGGTTGTATACTGATGCAGCATGGTAAGGTTGTAGCTTATGCTTCTAGACAACTAAGAAAGCACGAGAAGAATTTCCCGACCCACGATTTAGAGTTAGTTGGGGTGATTCATGCACTAAAGATGTTAAGGCACTATTTGTATGGCATTCGTGCTGATATCTATATAGATCATAAGAGCCTTCATTATATCTTCAAGCAAAAGGAATTGAATTTATGCCAAAAGAGATGGTTGGAGCTACTTAAAGACTATGACGCTGATATTTTACATCATCCGGGGAAGGCGAATGTAGTAGCCGACGCTCTCAGTCATAGATCTATAGGTAGCCTTTCATATTTACAGGCAGAGAAGAGGGGAATAGCCCATGAGATTCATCGTCTATCTAGTCTTGGAGTTCGATTATTGGATTTAGGTGATACCGAAAAATACTATTCAGGACACGACAATATCCTCTTTAGTAACTGAAGTGAAGGAATGCCAATACGAGGATCCTGTGTTAGCTCATTATGGCGATACCACCCCTCAGAAGGAGAAGACACTGTTTGAGATTACAAAAGATGGGGTCCTCAGATATCAAGTACAATTATATGTCCCTAATGTTGTAGGGCTGCGTCGGCAGGTTATGGGAGAAACTCACTATTCTCATTATTCTATCCATCCAGGACCAACAAATATGTATCATGATATCAGGGAAATATATTAGTGGGATGGAATGAAAAAGGATATAGTAGAGTTTGTTGCTCAGTGCCCTAACTGTCAGCAGGTTAAGATTGAGCATCAAAAACCCGATGGATTATTGCAGGCTATAGAGATTCCGAATTGGAAGTGGGAAGTAATCAATGTGAATTTCATCGTAGGCTTACCTCGTACCCAACGTAAGTTCAATTCTATATGGGTGATTGTTGATAGACTTACAAAATCAGCCCATTTTCTACCTGTTAGGACTATATATTCCGCAGAGTATTATGCAAGGCTTTACATTAAGGAGATAGTACGACTTCATGGTGTCCCTATATCTATTATCTCGGATAAAGGAGCTCAGTTTACAGCTAATATCTGGAGGTCTTTCCAAAATGAATTGGGGACTCAGGTAAGTCTTAGTACAACATTTCATCCCAGGATAGATGGACAAATTAAACGTACTATTCAGACACTTGAGGATATGTTACGGGCTTGTGTGATAGACTTCAGGGGAAGCTTGGATGATCATCTTCCGCTCATCGAGTTCGCATATAATAATAGCTATCATTCTAATATTCAGATGGCTCCATATGAAGCTCTTTACGGACGGAGGTGTAGGTCGCCTATAGGATGGTTTGATGTTGGGGAAACTAAGTTAGTAGGACCAGAATTGTACAACAGGAAATCAAGAAGATTAAGATTATAAAGGAAAGGCTATTAGCAGCTCAAAGTTGTCAGAAGTCTTATGCGGATAATCGACGACGAGACTTGCAGTGCTAGGTTGATGATTGGGTATTCCTAAAGGTATCACCGATGAAAGGCATTATGAGGTTCGGAAAGAAAGGAAAATTTAGCCCTCGGTACATTGGACCATATAAGATCATACGCAAGGTAGGCGAGGTAGCATATGAGTTAGACTTGCCTTCTGACTTGGAATCTGTACATCCAGTCTTTCATGTGTCTATGCTCCATAAATGTATTGGAGATCCTTCCAAAGTTGTGTCAGTTGACGATGTTCAAGTCACAAAACAACTATCATATGAGGAAACTCCCATTGCTATACTAGATAGACATGTTCGGAGATTGAGGACTAAAGACGTAGCTTCGGTGAAAGTACTTTGGAGAAACAATAATGTGGAAGAAATGACTTGCGAAACCGAAGAAGACATGAAGTCTAGGTATATTCACTTATTTCCTATTCTAGAGAATGATCCGACTGAGACATCATATCCCTAAGGTACGAGTATGGATTCTTGTGTCAATTATTTTCACTAGTCCTGTGAGGACGTTGTAGTGATTAATGATTGTGGCAATATGTGGCATTGAATTATTGAGTTTTATACATAAAGGATTCATATTAGTACTGTTACAAAAACGACTCTACAAAAATTTATATAGATCATGAGGAGTTAAAAATTCGAGGACGAATGTTTCTAAGGGGGTAAGGATGTTACATCTCGCATTTTCATACGTTAAAGCTTCATTGTAAGTTAATCGATGTAGACTCGGGGATAAGATTACTTTTAAGGTTATAAGCATTTATGCTATTTATAACAGGGGATAAGTAAGTGCCGTGAAGGTTAAAGGTAAACAGATCAAAGAAAATGAGTTTCGTTGAAGGTTGTCGATTTGAGATGAAATATGGTCCGAGCTATAATACCCGGTATTTATGGACTAGTGCTATACAAGGTACCACATGATCATGATAATATGGTACATAAAGTGTGTCAAAAGTGAGTAGTATTTTAAGTAATTTGAGATAATTCTTAATTATGTAGATAATTGGTTAATTATTGGTTAATAGGAGAATTATCAAGTTAATTAAGAATTAGTGGGTGATTAATCAAGGCTTTGGATAAGCCTTAACGTGGAAACCAACTTATGACTCTTAAAGTCCATGTTATAAGGTGTCACATGAAGAAAGATTGGTGGATTAGTCATCCTAGTGGGGCCCACACCACCATGACTTACAATCCCTTCTCTAATTCACAAATGCAGATGTTTTACATCTAATTTAAGGAAAACGGCTTCAACAAAGATGAAATTTGCATTAGCAACGTGAGTTGCTTCAACCTTTCATTCAAACGAGATTTCTTAATATTATAGTTACGTGAGATTTCATAGCATCTTCAACAATTCAAAAAAAATTTCATAGCATCTTAAGCAACGTAAGATTTTGCAATTATAAGGGAGTACAGTGCAATCTTTCTCAAGAATATCATACGGATTTTTCTCTACTCCGATCTTGCCATCACATGTTTTGTCGCAATTAATATGTGTTATAGGGATTATCAAGAGAATCGACTCACGTATATTAAGGCTATCCCTTCTTTTTGTTTTTGGCATGATCTAAATGATACAAATAAAACTAGCAAAATACGCAACTTTCATAAATGACTCTATTCATAGAAGTATTAGAGGTACCTATGTTCTTGAATTCCCATATGTCTTGTTATTCTATCGTCTGTTCATGGGTCTCAAAAAATACGTAAGTTGATAAAGTTTATTTCATGATATTAATCAGAGGTATAATGGTATTATGACGTTCCGAAAGATTTTATTGACGTACTGCTCATGCATTGCATTCATTTATACATGCACATTGACCCATGACCAGATGGCGTTATATACACGTATATATCATATATGTATATGGGATATGGGAAAAGGTTACGACGTTATATACGCACCACCACCTGATCAGCTGGTATACGTGGATGATTTTGCCCATAATGGCCGAGATGAAATGATGGGATGCCCTCAGAGACTTGATGATGTTATGTGCACCTATACCTATGCATGACACGGCATTTATACGCACGTGCATGACATTATAAATGTTTCAGAATTTACAAAGTTATTTATACTTACAGGCAGAATTCTTTATTCCATGCTTCATCTATGTCTTTCATGTACTGATTCTCATGCCTTACATACTCATTACATTATTCGTACTGACGCCCTATTTCCCGGGGCCTGCGTTTCATGCCCGTAGGTGCAGGTAGACAAGCTGACGGTCCCCCTTCTTAGGATCTTTGATCAGCGAGAGTTGGCGTGCTCCATTTGATCCGGAGCTGCTTTTGATTTTGGTACGATATGTTTGTATACATATCTGGGTATGTCGGGGCCCATTCCCGTCCTTGTACAGTTGTATATTCTATTAGAGGTCTGTAGACAGCATGTGTAGTTGTCTATAACAGTCTTGTCGGCTCGCCCTACGTATTCTGCACGTATATGTATATATGTCTTTTGGACAGGTTTCCCACACGCATGTTATTCTCATAATTAAGCAGATGTTATTCATGTTTATATCTTAAACGCATGCTTAAGGGTGTTTGACAGGTAGGACTCGGGCACTCGTCATGGCCTATCGGTTTGGGTCGTGACATGATCATCCTTGAATTCATCTACAAGATTACTAATTATGTTAATAGAAAAGCATGAAGATGATGCCTCATCTCCTGAAAATCTTGGTATCTTTTGCATATAAAAAATGACTTTTTCTTCATCAACTCTTAAAATTAGTTGACCTTGATGAACATCTATGATTGCTCTTCATGTAGCAAGAAATGGTCTACCCAAAATTATTGGTTCATCAGGGCATTCTTTTCATTTCAAGCACTATAAAATCTATAGGGAACACAAACTTATCTACTCTTACAAGCACATTTTCAATTATTACCTTAGTTTTCTTAGTACCTTGATCTGCAAGCTGAAGAGAAACACATATGTCCTTTATTTCACCAAGATCCAATTTTCTAGAGATAGAAAATGGCATCAAATTTATTGAAGCTCAAGAATCATAAAGTGCTTTTTCAAAATATACTCCTCCCAAAGTGCATGGAATGGTAAAACTGCCAGGATCACTAAGTTTTTGTGGTAGCTTATTTTGAAGTGTAACACTGCATTTTTCAATAAGCATTGCCACATAAACTTCTTCCAATTTCCTTTTACCGGACAAAATTTTATTTAAAAATATAGCATATGAAGGCATTTGCATCAAAGAATCAGTGAAAGTAATATTAATATGAATTTATTTTAAGATTTCTAAAAACTTTGCAAATTGACCGTCGAGCTTTTCTCTTTTCATTTTTTATGGAAATGGAATTGTCACATGGAGAGGAATTGTTTTTTCAACATTCTTTTCTTTCTTTTTGACTTCTTTCTCTTCTGATGGTTCAGAAGGTTTTTCAACATTCTTACCCTTGTTTACCTGTTGTTCTGATAGATTTTCTTCTTGTCTGTCTGCATGTGGTTCATCAAGATTCTTATCTAACCATAAAGTGATGGCCTTAATGTGTTCTTTTAGGCTTTTCTTTGTGTTGCTTGGTAAGGGACCCTGGATCTTTTCTGACACAAGAGTTGCCAGTTGGCTTAATTGAACTTCTAGATTTTTGAGAGCTGAATTTGGCTTTCCATCTTTTCATCAGTGACTTTAATATACTTGTACAAAAGGTCATTAAGACTTGGATGAGCTTGTTGGGGCCTCTGCTGGTATGATCCTGCTTGTTGATATGGCCCTACTTGCTGATAAGGTCTGTAATTCGGTTGCCCATGATTTTGATTTTGGTATCCCAGCGGATCCTGTACCTGTTGTTTCTGGAAGTTTTTAGAGTTTTTTGCACCAATTGGGTTACTCCACTGAAATATTGGATGCTTTTGTGCCATTGGACTCCCAAAAGGATATAGCTTGTAATCGATGACATTAACATGTTCATCCATTTTATTGGTTGCTTGACATTCATGATTTTGGTGGTTTCCTCCGCACATGTCATAAGCCTCGGATTGGTTTTATTATTGTGTATTCACCTGAAAAAATTCAAACTTTTGTACCAAAAAAACAATCTGTTGTGTTAGTGTATTTAAAGTATCAACCTGATTTATCGTAGTAGCCTTTTTAATGATTACACGCTTGGATGGCCATTGGATAGCATTCTCAGAAAATTTATTCAACAGTTGCAATGCTTCCTCCGTGGTTTTTCCTATTACAGAACCTCCTGCAGCTGCGTCTATCACATTTCTAGAAGAGGGTTTTAACCTGTGATAGAAAATGTTTAATTGCATATGTTTAAGAATATCATGGTGTGGGCATTTTCTTAATATTGCTTTCAGTCTTTCCCAAGCTTGATAAACTGACTCAGTGTCAGTCTGCAAGAAATTAGATATGTCTTGTCTTAACTTTGTGGTTTTTGCAGGGGAAAATATTTGTTTAACAACTTCTGATTCATCTGGTCCCATGTCGTAATGGACCCTTGAGGCAAACTTCGCAACCAAGTCTTGGAATCTCCTTTTAAAGAAAAAGGAAATAGCCTTAACTTGATAGGTTCAGGAGGTACTCCATTGTACTTAGCAGTTTCTACAAGTTCCAGAAAATCAATTAAATGATTATGTGGATCTTTACTTTTATCACCAGTGAAGATACAAGATTGTTGAATTGTTTGAATAAGGCCGGTCCTGATTTCAAAGTTGTCGGCTGCCACTAGGGGCTTCCTGACACTAGATTCACAGTTGAAGTGATTAGGTCTAGCATAATCCCTAAGGATTCTATTTGCTGGCTCTGGTGCCACTTCATCAAATTGCTCCTTTACATGGACTAGTGGTGGGATCTCAAGTGTGTTAATGTCCTCTGCTTCCTGGATTTCCATATTTTTACAAGCTGCTCTTTGAGAAGACGATGTTTGTTCTTTTCTGCGCAATCGAAGAAATCTTTCAATTTCAAGATCGTAACTGATCAACTCTTTTGTAGAAGAGAGGGTCATAAACTACTTAAAATTCTTAAGTAAAGAAAGTTCATATATATATATATATATATATATATATACGTATGTATATTTAAAAAATTACAAAGATGATAAATACAGTAGGTGCTAAGCTTGTACGATAATTTTATTATCTTTAGAGAATAATAATTTTATACTCACACTTATAACAAAATAGATATAAATAAAAATAAAATGACGCAAGAGTAATCTATGACAAGAAAAAAATGCTATAATACTAATATATATAGACAAAAATAATTAGTGATAGTACATATAGTTGGAATGGTCATAAGAATATTTTCCCGTAGTATGATACATCGTGAAAGAACATCAATGTGAAAGAACGGACAATACTGTAATAGTTATAGATATACATGTTATAAAAACAATAAGTTGTAGTTATAACACTATTATTATGATATAGGAGAAAGTACTGATTATGTAAAATTTGCTAAAGAACAGTTAATGATAGTACTAGTAGGAAGAAATACTGACAATAAAAAAAATTATAATACTATTATAAACAAAAATGTTACATTAGTATTAATATAACATTATAGCACTTAGTTGGTGAAAATATTAACTGAAACAAAAATAACAGTAATAAGTTCTCAAATTAGTAACAAAATATTTAATCTGAAGTAGATGTATGCCAATCCACGGCAACAACGCCAAAAATTTGACGAGGCCAATATATATAGGATTTTGCTGCTCGTGCTTTGTCAAATTCTAGTGTAGTTTATGATATCGTCCTAGAGTGATTGGAACATCTATGCTACAAATTTTTGATATTTCGACTACTCTTTGAGAGAATCGATTTAATAAAAAGTGAATGGGGTTTAAAGGTTGTTAATTAAAAAACCAAGAACTTTCAGAATATTTATAATTTAAAAGAGTTGGGAATCGTTGAATTCACTTGATAATATATTACAACAAAATCTCAATTTTTACATGTATTTCTCTGAGGAATAATTGTTATTGCTAATACAATTATAATTAGCTCACTAAGAAATAGTCAATTAATAGCACTCCGTGAGGTTATGTGATTAATTGAGTTAAAACAAGTGGCGATTAAACCGAAATATTTTTCTTGCTTAAATTATGCTAAAAGGTAGTAAAAATATCGTTAGAATATTTTTACTAAAAAATCAGTAATCTTGCCTACAATAATTCCTCCGTATGAACTAAAATTGAGGCAAGCAAGATTACGAACTTGGCTTAATAGTTTACTAAAAATTACTCTCACTCTACTATTTTATTCATTCGTTATTATATATCTGGTGCCGCAAATACCCTGACATAGTTTGGAGCCTGAGGGGAACCCAGTTATGTCAATCCGTGCACCACTCACCTTATACCCTGATCAACATGCCCTGGTAATGAAACTAAGGGCCTTGGTGAGGTTGGAACTCCTCTCACCCCATCTGCTGCCGGCGAGATCGAAACTACTCGAACGGATGACTCATATGGATCCTCGGATGGATCCTCCTCAATAGAACCCATGATCTCCGATGGGCCTGACTCCATAGCACCTTTGTAGCCTTCTGGCCCGTGCTAGCGGCTTGCGTCTGTCGACTAGTAGTAATAGGCATCACTAAAAACATAAATAAGGTAAAAATTAGGGGTGGATACTTACGACTCAGTTCTATCGCACAATCTGAATTAGAAAGAAAAGTAACCATCCCAAATATCCTATAGCCTCCTGTTTATAAGTGTGGTGCACAACAAACCCATAAACAGGACTCTGCGAGACACGGTCTGTAGACAACCCTAGGACAGAACTGCTCCAATACCACTTTTGTCACGACCCAAACCGATGGGCCATGATGAGTGCCCGAGTCCTACCTGTCGAACACCCTTAAGCATGCGTCTAAGATATAAACATGAATAACATCTGCTTAATTACGAGAATAACATGCGTGAGGGAAACCTGTCCAAAAGACATATATACATATACATGCATAATACGTAGGGCGAGCCGACAAGGCTGCTATAGACGACTACACATACTGTCTACAGATCTCTAATAGACTATACAACTGTACAAGGACGGGACTGGGCCCCGTCATACCCATATATGTATACAAACATATCGTACCAAAATTAAAAGCAGCTCCGGATCAAATGGAGCACGCCAATTCCCGTTGATCAAAGATCCTAAGAAGGGGGACCGTCAGCTTGTCTATCTGCACCTGCAGGCATGAAATGCAGGCCCCGAGAAATAGGGCGTCAGTACCAATAAAGTACTGAGTATGTAAGGCATAAAAATTAGTACATAAAAGACATAGATGAAGCAAGGAATAAAGAATTCCGCCTGTAAGTCTAAATAACTTTGTAAAATCTGAAACATTTATAATGCCATGCACATGCATGTAAATGTCGTGTCATGCCTAGATATAGGTGAACATAACATCATCAAGCCTATGAGATAATCCCATCATATCATCTCGGCCACTGCGGGCAAAATCATCAACATATACCAGCTGATCAGGTGGTGGTGCATATATAATGTCGTAACCTTTTCCCATATCCCATATACATATATCTACATATATACGTGTATATAATGCCATCTGGTTATGGGTCAATGTGCATGTATAAATGAATGCAATGCATGAGAAGTACATCAATAAAATCTTTCAGAACGTCATAATACCATTATGCCTCTGATTAATATCATGAAATAAACTTTATCAACTTACGTATTTTCTAAGACCCATGAATAGCCGATAGAATAATAAGACATATGGGAATTCAAGAACATAGGCACCTCTAATACTTTTATGAATAGAGTCATTTATGAAAGTTGCGTATTTTGCTCGTTTCATTTGTATCGTTTGGATCATGCCAAAAGCAAGAAGGGATAGCTTAAACATACCTGAGTCGATTCTCTTGATAATCCCTTTAACACATGTTAATTGTGATAAAACACGTGAAGACAAGATCGGGGTAGAGAAAAATTTGTATGATTTTCTTGAGAAAGATTGCACCGTACACCCTTATAATTGTAAAATCTCACGTTGCTTAAGATGTTATGAAATCTTGTTTGAATTGTTGAAGATGCTATGAAATCTCACGTTTTGAATTGTTGAAGATGCTATGAAATCTCACGTTACTATAATATTAAGAAATCTTGCTTGAATGAAAGGTTGAAGCAACTCACGTTGCTAATGCAATTTGCATCTTTACTGAAGCCTTTTTCCTTAACTTAGATGTAAAACATCTCCATTTGTGAATTAGAGAAGGGATTTTAAGTCTTGGTGGTGTGGGCCCCACTAGGATGACTAAGCCACCAATCTTTCTTCATGTGATACCCTATAACATGGACTTTAAGTGTCATAAGTTGGTTTCCACGTTAAGGCTTATCCAAAGCCTTAATTAATCACCCACTAATTCTTAATTAACTTGTTAATTCCCCCATTAACCAATAATTAACCAATTATCCACACAATTAAGAATTATCTCAAATTACTTAAAATATTACTCACTTTTGACACACTTTATGTACCCTATTATCATGGTCATGTGGTACCTTATATGACACTAGTCCATAAATACCAGGTATTATAGCTCGAACCATAGTTTATCTCGAATCGACAACTTTCAACGAAACTCATTTTTTTTTATTCGTTTACCTTTAACCTTCACGACACTTACTTATCCCTGTTATAAATAACATAAATACATATAACCTCAAAAATAATCTTATCCCCGAGTCTACATCTATTAACTTATGATGAAGCTTTAACGTACGAAAACACGAGATGTAAGAGATCAATTAATTTCAGACTCAATGGAAAGATATTTGACCAAATCATGCACCGCACAAGATGATGATCCCACAATTAGGAGAGAACCTGAAATATTGGAAAGAGATTATGAGGATAAGGAGATGTAATCAAAATAAGTTCAACCAAAAATTGAACTCAAAGTTCTTCCCTCCCAATTAAAATATGTTTATCTTGAGCAAAAATTAATTTCAGTAATTATTTCATCTTGTTTGATCGCAGAACAAGAAAAATGACTTATTCAAGTCTTAAAAGCACACAAAGGTGCTTTAGGGTGGACTGTAGAAGATATCGAAAGGATTAATCTAGCAAATTGTACGCATAGAATTGTAACAACCTGGCCGGTCGTTTTAAGTATTGTAGTCACGTTCCTCCATTTATTTCTTATTTTTTGCTCCATTGTTAATATGTGACTTTCCGGGGTGGTTGGTTTGGTTCCAGGGATGTTTCGGAATGAATCGGGACACTTAGTCCCAAGGTTGGAAACCTAAGTTGAAAGAGTTGAACGGATATTAAGTTATGTTTAAATGGATCTAGAAAGGAGTTTTGATGGTTCCGATAGCTCCATATGGTGATTTTTGAACTTAGGAGTGTGTCCGAATATTGATTTGGAGGTCCATAGGTGATTGGCTTGAAATGGCGAAAGTTGAAAAATTAGAGGTTTGGAGAGTGTAGAAGTTTGACCGAGAGTTGACTTTGTGGTTATCTGGCTTGGACTTTAGTTCCGGAACTTGGAATAGGTCCGTTGTGCCATTTATGACTTGTGTGCAAAATTTGAGGTTAATCGTAGTTGATTTGATAGGTTTCGGCATCGATTGTATAAGTTGGAATTTATTAGTTTTCATTAGGCTTGAATTGGGGTGTGATTCATGTTTTTTATGTTGTTTGATGTGATTTGAAGCCTCGACTAAGTTTGTATCATATTTTAGGACTTGTTGGTATATTTGGTTGAGGTCCCCGTGGTCTCGGGGATGATTTGGATGGATATCGGATTGGATTTTGACTTAGGGAGGTTTTGGGCTGCTGATGTCTGGAGCCATCGCACCTGCGGAAAATCGGTCGCAGGTGCGTGACCGCAGAAGCGAGCCAGTGGTTTCAGGTGCAGTTTGGGAGAAGTTGGGCAGTGGTCGCAGGTGCGAAGAGAAGGCCACATGAGTGAGTGCGCTTCTGCGCATGAGGGTCCGCAGAAGCGGAGTTTAGCTGTGTTGCGGGTGATCGCAGAAGCAAAGGCTTTGTCCGCAGATACAGTCCCGCAGGTGCGAAGAGGGGGACCGTATGTGCGCGAGGTCGGGTGTGTCGTGTAATTCTGCAGGTGTGTATTTTTTAAAGCAAAAGCGGTACAGCAGAAGCGGCTAAAAGGCCCGCAGAAGCAAAAAGTCTGGCAGTGCATATATTCGAAGAGTTTCGAATTTTTTATCAATTTGGACTTTTGACGCTCGGTTGGAGGCGAATTTTGAGAGGGGTTTCACGAGATTTCTTGAGGTAAGCCACTTTTGATCATTTTTAGTCATTAATATTGAGTACCATTGAATTTCCCACCTAATTTATGTATTTTTAAGGTAGAATTTTAGGAGTTTTGGCTAGGGATTGGAGAGTAAGAATTGGGGATTTGAGTGGCGATTTGGTGTCAGATATGAGTAAATTTTGTATGGTTGGACTCGTGGTCGAATGGGTGTTCGGACTTTTTTTGGATTCCGAGGCGTGGGCCCGGGATTGACTTTTTGAGTTGACTTTTGATTAAGAACTTAGCTTTTTCATATGAAATTGATTCCAATAAATTGTGTTGACTATATCAAGTTATTTGTGGCTATATTTGTGGTGTTCAGAGGCCGATTCGCGAGGCAGGGGCTTGTTGTAATAGAGATTTGCACGGTTTGAGGTAAGTAACACTTCTAAACTTGGTTCTGAGGGTATGAATCCTTGAATTTCGTGTTATGTGGTTGGTGTTCAGGTGACGCACATGATAGGTGACGGGCGTGTGGGCATGCGCCATAGAAATTGTGATCTGGTCGATTTTTTGGTACTGTGTAGTCATCAAACCTTGTAGCTATTCATGTGATCTCTATGTGTTAGAGTAATTAAGCTGCAGATTCATGTTAGATATCATGTTAGGCTATATGCTTATCCTCTTGAGACCCACTGTGGTCATTTATGTTGTTGCATTTTTGCTTAGATGGCAATTTTGTACTCGGTCACATCCATCATTTGCATATCATATCTCAGTTTTGTTACTATTTATTATTATGTTATATATATCATTGTTTGGGATAATTAGCATGAAATTTGTGAGCCCGAGAGACTGGAGAGATTGATGACAATGTTGGGGCCTGAGAGCCGTGTTGTGAGTGAGATTTGTGGATCGGGCTGCACGCCGCAGCAAGCATTTTAGGCTTTATCATTATGAGATCGGGTTGCATGCCGCAACAAGCCATATTGGCTTATTATTAGAGCTTAGGCAGGATTCTCCCCTCCGGAGTCTGACATACTAGTAGTAAGCGCAGGCACCGTGCAGTACTGAGTGACTGAGTGTGATGAGCGAGAATTGAGATAGTCAGACTGAGCACTCTGAGAGTGTGAGTACGTGAGGTTTTCATTGTGTTGCATCACATATGATATGCACATTGGCATGTAGATATAGAGATGTAATATTCCTCATATCTGTCATACTTGGTATATTTTATCTGTATTGGGCTTAGCTGTTAAACTTGGAAGTATGTCTACATTCCTGTACTAACAGATTATGAGTTTCTCTAAGATATTATTGTCATACTACCTGCCATTTCCATACTGTTAAACTTTGCATTTGGACTGAATTAGTTGAGCTCATCCCTACTTTCAGACCAAAGGTTAGTGTTGTTACTTATTGAGTTGGTTGTACTCATACTACGCTCTGCACTTTGTGTGCATATCCAGGTATTTCTGGGCATGATGGTTGCTGATTTTTGGAGCTTTATCAGTTTGGAGATTATTGAGGTAGCCGCCTTGGCGTCCGCAGACCTTGACTCTCCTCCTTTATCTCTTAGTTTGATTTATACTATTCTATCTTCCTATACAATATTTCAGTTGTCAGACCATGTTATTGTATAGATGCTCATGTACTCAGTGGCACCCGGATTGTGAGAGAATATTTTATTGAGTCGCGGTATTTTCGTATCAGTATTTATGAGATTTTACCTTTACGCTTATTTTACTATGTTCTCAAACTCATAAAAATGTGTGGTTTATTGTGGTTATCGAATTGCCTAGTATTGCGATAGGCGCCATCCCGACATGTGAGATTTGGGTCGTGATAAGATGGTATCAGAGCCTAGGTTACATAGATCTCACGAGTCATGAGCAGGTTTAGCAGAGTCTTGCGGATTGGTACGGAGACGTTTGTACTTATCTTCGAGAGGCTGCTGAACCCTTAGGAAAACATCACATTCTTGTATTCTTGTCGGGCGAATTTATTGATTCTAGGAACTAAACTTATGTTATTCTATTCTCTCACAGATGGTGAGGACAAGTGCTACCGGGCCGGTAGATGGCCACCAGTACCACCAGCTAGGGCCACGTTAGGCCCGGGCCGCAGTAGAGCCAAAGGTGCAGCTCGTACAGCAGCTAGAGCAGCACCTACAAACCCACCAGTTGCTCCAGCTCAGGAGCAGATTCCATATGTGGTAGGGCCGATGGGACTAGCTTAGACACCAGCTGTGCCCATTGTGATTCCACGCCTTCAAGAGGCTCTAGCCCAGATATTGACTATTTGCACTAGCTTTGCTCAGGCGGTTTTAGTTCATGCCGCACCAGCCACTTCTCAGGCCAGAGGAGGTGCTCAGACTCCCGCTGCCCGTACTCCGGAGCAGGTGGTGCAGGGACCTCAGACACCGGGGTACTACCAGCCTAGTCGGTTGCAGTTGCTCAGGCCTAGGTGGGTCCCATTATGAGTGATGAGGAGAAAAAGAGACTAGAGAGAATTGGGAGGCTCAAGCCCCCATCATTCAGTAGGGCTGAGTCATAGGAAGCTCAGGACTTCTTGGATAGGTGCCAGCGGATTCTTCATACAACGCGTATTCTGGAGACTAGTGGGGTTTCATTTTGTACTTTTCAGCTGACGGGTACAGCATTCAGATAGCGGGAGATCTATGAGCGGGGTAGTCCAGTCGGTGCTGCACCACTTTCATGGCACGAGTTCTCCGTTCTCTTCTAGGAGAAGTTTGTGCCACTGACCCACAGGGAGGAGTTGCATAGGTAGTGTGAGTAGCTAAGCTAGGAGGGCATGTATGTGACCCAGTACGAGATGAGATTTTCAGAGTTGGCTCGCACGCGGTCTGGTTGATTCACACAGAGAGGGAGAGGATTAGGAGGTTCGTTGATGGCCTCAACTATGGACTGCGCTTTGTTATGACTCGACAGAATATACAAAGTGCTATGTTCGACGAGGTGGTTGATATTGCTCAACGGCTAGAGTTGGTTCATAGTCAGGAGCGTGACTAGAGGGAGGCCAAGAGGCCTCGTGATTCGGGAGGTTTCAGCGGTGTTTCTTCTAGGGGTCAGTCCCACCACAACAAGGGTCATCCTTATAGGCCCACTCAGATGACTTGCCCAGTTCATCGTGGCGTATCAGCTAGCCATGGTTCATACAGTGCTCGCCCGGGTAAGTCATCTCTCGGTGCACTCCCAGCTCAGAGTTCATCTCGTGCTTCATAAGTTCAGGGTTCATCCGTGTTGGGTGCTTCTAGCAGTTATCCTTGTTCTCGGCGTCCGATTCAGTTCCCACCACCATTGACGGATCGGGGTTGCTACGATTGTGGGGAGCTTAGACATGTGAGGAGGTATTGTCCCCGTGGCTTAAGAGGTCGAGTTCTGCAGGGTGGTCATGCCATGACTTATGCACTAGTTACTTCACCACCTGCGCAGCCTGCTCGCGGTGGGGCTCAGGGCAGCTACAGGTCGCTCTAGAGGGGGAGGCCGATCAAGTGGCGGTAACGCTCAATTTTATGCTATTCCTACTATGCTAGAGGTCGTTGCTTCAGACATAGTGATCACATGTATTGTCTTAGTATGCCAAATGGATGCTTCTATATTATTTGACCCTGCTTCTACTTATTCATATGTGTAATCATATTTTGCTTGTTATTTAGATATGCCCCTTGAGTCCTTAGTTTCACCTGTTCATGTAACTACGCCGGTGGGCGATACTATTATTGTGGACCATGTGTATCGGTCATGTGTGGTGACTATTGGGGGATTGGAGACTAGAGTTGATCTCTTATTGCTTAGTATGGTTGATTTCGACATGATTTTGGGTATGGATTGGTTGTCCCCATGTCATGATATTCTGGATTGTCATGCTAAGACCGTGACATTGGCGATGCCGGGGTTTCCAAAGATGGAGTGAAGAGGTTCTCTAGATTATGTTCCCAACAGGGTTATTTCTTATCTAAAGGCACAACGGATGATTGGGAAGGGGTGTTTGTCGTATTTGGCCTTTGTGAAGGACGTCGGTGCTGATACTCCTACTATTGATTCTGTTCCGGTAGTGCAAGACTTTCTGATGTGTTTACTGCAGACCTGCCAGGCATGCCACTCGACAGGGATATTGATTTTGGAATTGACTTGGTGTCGGGCACTCAGCCCATTTCTATTCCTCCATATCGTATGACACCAGCTGAGTTGAAGGAATTGACAAAGCAGCTTTAGGAATGTCTTGATAAGGGGTTTATTAGTCCTAGTCTATCACCTTGGGGTGCACCGGTTCTGTTTGTAAAGAAGAAGGATGGTACTATGCGGATGTGCTTCGATTATAGGCAGTTGAACAATGTTACAATCAAGAACAAGTATCCTTTGTCGCGCATTGATGATCTATTTTTCCAGCTTCAAGGAGCGAGGGTATTCTCTAAGATTGATTTGTGGTCTGGGTATCACCAGTTAAAATTTGGGACTCGGATATACTGAAGACGGCATTCAGGACCCGCTATGGTCACTATGAGTTCCTTGTGATATCGTTTGGCTGACCAACGCCCTAATAGCATTCATGCATCTGATGAACAGTGTATTTCAGCCATATCTTAATTTGTTTTTCATAGTATTCATCAATGATATCCTGGTGTACTCACATAGCCAGGAGGAGCATGCCCAACATTGGAGAATTGTACTACAGAGGTTCAGGGAGGAGAAGCTTTATGCCAAGTTCTCCTAGTGTGATTTTTGGCTTAGTTCGGTGTCCTTCTTGGGGCACGTGGTGTCCAGTGAGGGGATTAAGATGGATCAAAAGAATATTGGGGTGGTCCAGAGTTGGCCCAGACCGTCTTCAGCTACTGAGATTCGTAGTTTTCTCGTTTTGGCCAGATATTATCGTCGCTTCGTGGAGGATTTATCGTTCATTGTAGCGCCTTTGACCAGGTTGACTGAGAAGGGTGCTCCATTCAGGTGGTCGGATAAGTGTGAGGAGAGATTTTCAGAAGCTCAAGACTGCCTTGACCATAACTCCAGTTCTAGAGCATCAGCCTCTTATACAGTGTATTGTGATGCTTCTCGGATTGGTATTGGGTGTGTCTTGATGCAAGAGGGTAGAGTGATTGCTTATGCTTCGCTCTAGTTGAAGCCCATTGAGAAGAACTACCATGTTCATGATTTGGAGTTGGCAGTCATCGTTCATGCGTTAAAGATTTGGAGGCATTATCTCTACGGTGCGTCTTGTGAGGTATTTACGGATCATCGGAGTCTCCAACACTTGTTCAAACAAAAAATCTAAATTTGAGGTAGTGGAGATGGTTGGAGCTACTAAAGGACTATGATATTACCATTCTGTATCATCTCGGGAAGTCCAATGTGGTGGCTGATGCCTTGAGTAGAAAGGCGATGAGTATGGGGAGCTTTGTATTTTTTTCGGTAGGTGAGAGACCACTTGCATCAGATGTTCAGGCTTTGGCCAATCAGTTCGTGAGGTTAGATGTTTCAGAGTCCAGTCGGGTTCTAGCTTGTATGGTTTCTCGGTCTTCCTTATATGATCGCATCTGATAGTGTCAGTATGATGATCCCCATTTGCTTGTCCTTAAGGACACGATTCAGCATGGTGATGCCAAGGAGGTTACTATTGGGGATGATGGGGTGTTGAGGATGCAAGGTCGGATTTTTGTCCCCAATGTGGATGGGTTACGTGAGTTGATTCTTAAGGAGGCCCACGGTTTGCGGTATTCCATTCATCCGGGTGCCGCAAAGATGTATCAGGACTTGAGGCATCACTATCGGTGGAAGAGGGGGGCCGCCATAACTAGTGGAGATGGTTGGAGTTGCACGCCACAGCAGGCCTTTTAGGCTTTATCATTATAGGACCGGGCTGCACGCCGTAGCATGCCAGATTGGCTTATTATTAGTGCTTGGGCAGGATCCGCCCTTCCGGAGTCTGACATACCAGTAGTGAGCGCATGCACCATGCAATACTGACTGAATGTGATGAGCGAGAATTCAGACAGTCAGACTGAGTACTCTGAGAGTGTGAGTACATGAGGTTTTCATTGTGTTTCATCACATATGATATGAATATTGGCATGTAGATATAGAGATGTAATATTCCTTATACCTGTCATACTTGGCATATTTTATCTGTATTGGGCTTAACTGTTAAACTTGGAAGTATGTCTACATTCATGTACTATGTACTAACAGATTATGAGTTTCTCTGAGATATTATTGTCATATTTCCTGTCATTTCCATACTGTGAAACTCTTTATTTTAATTGTATTGGTTGAGTTCATCACTGCTTTCAGCCCAAAGGATAGTTTTGTTACTTATTGAGTTGGTTGTACTCATACTACACTCTACACTTCGTGTGCAGATTCAGGTATTTCTGGGCACGGTGGTTGCTGATTTCTGGAGCTTTATCTGTTCGAAGATTATCAAGGTAGCTACCTTGGCGTCCGCAGACCTTGACTCTTGTCATTTATCTCTTAGTTTTATTTATACTGTTCTACCTTCCGAGACAGTATTTCAGTTGTCAGACTATATTATTGTATAGATACTCATGTACTTAGTGACACCCAGATTTTGGGGGAATATTGTATCGAGACGCGGTATTTTCGTATCAGTATTTATGAGATTTTACTCTTAAGCTTATTTTACTATGTTCTCAAACTTAAAAAAATGCGTGGTTTATTGTGGTTGTCGGCTTGCCTAGTATTACGATAGGCGCCATCACGACATGTGAGATTTGGGTCGTGACAAGAATACTCATGGAAGATAGCTACAAGCTAATAATCCAACCCCAAAGGAGATTGAATCATGCAATGCAGGAAGTGGTAAAAAAGCAGATTGTCAAGCTTTTAGTGGTAGGTATTATTTATCCAATTTCAGACAGCCCTTGGGAGTCCTGTTCAGGTAGTACCAAAGAAAGGAGGTATGACAGTTATAAAAAATGAAAATAATGAACTCATACCTACGAGGACTGTTACAGGATGGAGAGTCTGTATTGATTATAGACGTCTCAATGATGCTACCAGAAAGTATAATTTTTCATTACCATTTATTGATCAAATGTTGGAAAGAACTGCAGGATATGATTTTACTATTTTCTTGATGGCTATTCAGGGTATAACCAAAAACCAATTGCACCCGAAGATCAGGATAAGACAACTTTCACATGTCCTTATGGAACATATGCCTATAGGAGAATGCCATTTGGTCTGTGCAACGCCCCTACTATATTTCAGCGTTGCATGTCAGTATTTCTTTTCTAACATGACTGAAAAATTTCTTGAAATGTTCATGGATGATTTTACGCTCTTTGGCAAAATATTTGAGGATTGTATTTACCACTTGACTTTAGTTCTTCCAAGATGTGAAGAGACAAACTTGATTCTGAATTGGGAAAAATGTCATTTTATGGTTACAGAGGGAATTGTTTTAGGACATACAATTACTGCTAAAGGGATAGAATTTGATATGGCTAAAATTGATCTAATAGCAGGATCACCCCCTCCCACATCTATTAAAGGCATTAGATGCTTTCTAGGTCATGCAGGTTTTTACAGACAGTTCATAAAGGAATTTTCCAAGATTTCAAAACCTCTAAGTAACCTTTTGATGAAAGATGTTAAGTTTGATTTTTCAGGTGATTGTATGATAGTTTTTGACACCTTTAAGGAGAAATTATCAACTGCCCCTATAGTTGGGTCACCAGATTGGAACCAACCCTTTGAGTTAATATGTGATGCTAGTGATATGGCAATTGTAGCTATTTTAGGCCAAAGAAAAGATAAGAATTTCCGTCCCATTTATATACCAGCAGAACACTAAATGAGGCTCAATTGAATTATGCCACAATAGATAAAGAGTTGCTGGCAGTAGTATTTGCATTTGATAAGTTTAGTTCTTATTTGATAGGGACGAAGGTCACTGTTTTTACTGACCATGCAGCTTTAAAATATCTCTTAGCAAAACAATATGCTCGACCTAGATTGTTAAGATGGATTTTACTTCTGCAAGAATTTGACCTTGATATAAAGGACAAAAAATGGAATAGAGAATCAAGTAGCTGACTATTTGTCTAGACTAGAAGACCCTTCCCTTGAGTTCAACGAGATAAAAGAAGAATTTTCAGATGAACACATTTTTTCAGTCGACTCTGCTATGAGTCAAGCACCCTGGTTCACAGATATTGCTAACTACTTGGTTGGAAGATGGACACCCAAAGATCTCTCTTACCAGTAGAGAAAAAAGTTTATTTCTGATGCCATGTATTATTTATGGAATAAACCTTACTTGTTCAAAATTTGTGCGGATAATATCATCATGAAGTGTATACCTGAAGAAAAGATGACTAAAATTTTGTATCACTGCCATGATGGAGCAATTGGAGGTCATTATGCTACAAACCGTAGGGCATTTAAAGTATTGGAAGCCGGATTTTTCTGGCCAACACTCTTTAAAGATGCCCGAGCATATGTTGCACAATGTGACATGTGTCAGAAAATAGGTAATATCACTAAGAGAGACGAGATACCATTACAATCAATACTGGTGTGTGAAATATTTGGTGTTTGGGGAATAGATTTCATGGGTCCTTTTCCTTGTTATCACTCTTTTTGAATATATCCTTGTGGCTGTGGATTATGTATCAAGATGGGTTGAAGTCGTCCCCACAAGGAAGAATGATGCTCATACAGTGTGTAATTTTCTTAGAAAAAATAGTTTTACTAGATTCGGCACACCTCGAGTCATCATTAGTGATCAAGGAACTCATTTCATGAATATGCAATTTTTTTGCTTTGCTATCAAAATATGGTATGACTCACAAAACTGGAACACCATATCATGCTCAAACACACAAAGCTCTCCTTCAAATATCCCATAAATAAAGGTAGGTCGGAATTGGTGAAAATTGGAAGGGGCAAGTTGAAGTCTCCAACCGCGAGTTAAAAAGAATTCTTGAAAAGACAGTTGGAATTTCTAGAAAAGACTGGTCTTTATAATTAGATGATGCGTTATATGCCTACCAAACGGCATTCAAAACACCAATTGGAACATCCTTATATAAATTAGTCTTTGGAAAGGCTTGCCATTTGCTAGTTGAATTAGAACACAAAGCTTTTTGGGAACTGAAAGCATTAAACTTTGAATTAACCTCTGCTGGTAAAAAGAGATATTTTTAGGTTAATGAATTGGAAGAACTGAGGTTGGAAGCTTATGAAAATGCCAGAATTTTCAAAGAAAAAATAAAAATATGGCATGACAATTTGATCCGACAAAAAGGTTTTAAAATTGGTGATCGTGTACATTTTTACAATAGTCGACTCAGGCTATTTCCAGAAAAATTAAAATCCATGTAGACATGTCCTTACCATGTTACAGGTGTTACTCCTTATAGAGCAATTTAAATTCAACAGAACAGTGAGATAAATTTAAGGTAAATGGTGAGAGACTCAAATTGTAATTTGGAGGACATTTTGAGAAATATCCATCAGTCACTCTGATAGACTGATGAATTCCACACTCAATAAATCGAGATGACGATGTTAAACTCAGAACTATGGTACCTACCCGTAGACATTGAGGGAGAAGCAATGGAGACTTGTAAGTACAACATAGATTTGAGTAATTAAGTACTTAACTAATTGATCTGGTTAATATTTAGGTTATTGTACAATCAGAACATCTCATGAAGGCCTCTACAAAATCAGAGTCACCCACACAGGAGAAACTCCATGGTGAGCGGTATTCCTAAGTGAACGATTAGTTAACAATTTAATGATGCAATTCAAATGGAGGCACAGGTAAATATTTGGTTTATATTTAAACCCGGACCCTATTACTGTTAAGGTGATAAATTAGTCGAGTCAATAACACATAGAACATGTGTGGTCACAGTTTCTTTCAATCTTTCTTCTGTGATTGTAAATGTGAATGCCAAAAACATATATATTTTTACTTATAGAATAATTTTATCTCTTTCTATATATATATATATATATATATATATATATATATATATATATACTTGTTGATACCTAATTTTTCTCTCATATTTTATACAGTATTCTATATACTTTCAAAATATTATTTTTGTATTATTACCTAGCTTACAAGAGTCATATAAGTATTTTCTATAATATAATTTTTAAAACTCTAGTGGCGAGCACCCTCCATTTCCAATCAAGAGGTTGTGAGTTCGAGTCACCCCAAGAGCAAGGTGGGGAGTTCTTGGAGGGAGGGAGCCGAGGGTCTATCGGAAACAGCCTCTCTACCCCAAGGTAGGGGTAAGGTCTGCGTACACACTACCCTCCTTAGACCCCACTAGTGGGATTATACTGGGTTGTTGTTATTGTTGTTCTATAATTTTTAAAGCTTTAAAATTGATTTTCTCGCATTTAATTATTCAAATATTTATTAATTATCCCTTCAAATTATTTTGGAATATTTAATCATCCAAATTTATTATTTGCATCAACATGCACGTTTTATGATATTTTACATTATTTATATAATTACATTTTCGCATTTCATTTTATTTACACATTTTTTTTCTTTAACAGCTTATACTGAACCATTAATTGTATTTATTATTTTATTTAGGGTCAAAATGACTTTTTATATTTTTACATTCTTCAACTATTATTTTAAAAACACTACATTGCATAAATAATATTTTGTATACTTATTTAGCTATTTTATTAATATATTTTCCTTAATTTCTTTATTTTAAAATCTGGCCCAAGATATGCCAATTTTCGGACAAAATTAATGGCCCAAACACCCCAAACTTCAGCCCAATGACCCCTACCCCAATACCATCGACCCACTACCCCATAAACGTCTGCTAACCCGATCCGCCTCTCATTAAATCCTTGTTGTTGATCTCTCAAGATCAACGGCCCACAATCACTCCATCTCTTTAAATTACCCAACCCCAAACCCTAACACACATTCCTCCAAGACAGCAGCCCCTAAACACTCTCCCTCTCCCTTCTTCAGAAACCCTAGCCACCTCCCCCCAATCTTCTTCGAATCCGATCAAATCATGGATTCCTTCTGTGATTTACTTACCTTTTACGCATTACTAACGAGCTCGAAACACACACTTAAATTATGTTCGCTAATCAAATATAGTATAGTATAATATCGTATCCATAGGGGTTGGATTTAAACAGTATTCTCATTGTTTCTAGCTTGGTTGCTAACCAAGATGATCAACAAATGAGATTTATATGTTTTCTAACTAAAATTTACTAAGAATCTAAAGCTATTGACTAATGACAATAGAAACAAGGAATAAGCAAGAAGGTTATCAATGGGAGAAGATAGGGTTTTGATAGAATAGGTGCAAGATAATTGTTTGGGATCTAACCCTAGATAATTCACTTCTAATGTTTAAGTGAGTCTCTCAAATTCACTCAATTATTAGTTCAAACGTTCAGCAAAAAATCCTCCTAACTAGGTTTAATCAATGATTCAACTAGCCTCTTTCGATTACTAAGAAAATAAATGAACTCAGCCAATAATATAATACAAAGATATCACAAGTTATGCCTCTCTCGATTACATGAACAAGTGAATATAGATGCAACAACTAAATCATCCAAAAATGATTCAATGCATAAAACTAGAGTTATAATCCACAAACAATCATCAATACACCAAATCCATTAAACCCTAAAAAGAACTACTCCATAGATATGAAGCAATTAATCACAAATAAAATCAGAGTATAGGAAAACATAAATTCAATCCAAACTCGAGGCTTGAGTGAGGAATGAATGATGAAATCCTTGTGCTTTTGCTCCTCCAACTCCTTCTTAGCGTCCTTAGGTCTAAAGTCTGTCAAAAGTCCAAAAAATAATATTTTTCCATGTATATATACCAAGTAGGGTCGGGCCCAGATGAAACCACCTTCTCCTAGCTGAAATAGGATGTTCACTCTATAAATATTGCACAGGCGCGCCGCATGAGGCGACGCGCCATGCGGGGCATTAGTGGGAAAATCCAGAGAGCTAAACTTCTCTCAGGCAGCAGGAAATAGGCAGTAGCGGTGCCCCACGCACCGCGGCAATGGGAAATTCTCAGAGTACGGATTTTGCTTGCATTTTGATGTCCAAACTTGGTCCTCGACCCCCGAACACGATCCCGTCTTAATTCCTTGGGCTTTTACTCAGACTTCAAAGCTCCAAATAGCTCAAATTAGTTCCACAACATCTGCATAGATTGGAATTACTCCTACAAGGCATAAAATACACAATAAGTGTAAAACACTACCATTTAACGCTCACACACGAATAAAGTGTTGTGAATTAGAGTGCAATAAGTGACTAAAATACGAGATTATAGCCTACCATCAACACCCCACACTTAAACCATTGCTCGTCCTCGAGCAATCAAACTACACTTCATATAGACATGACCTTTTTAAATAATTCTCCTAACTCATCACACCAAGAATATTTAAAATAGATTAAGCACTCTAACGTAATATCCTTGCCTCAAGATTTGACTCAAACGCACCACGCATTCTTCACAACATGCTCACTTACTCTAACACAGAGGTCAATAACATTACCTTTCCTTCATGAATCAAGTGCCCTCACACAACAATAGAGAGTAGTTCCGCACACAATAAAATTTAACAACAATTAGAAACTCACAAAAGAAAGAATTCACTCACTCTCAGAAGTAACATTCATATGCCACAAAAGACGTACCATAGGCTTGCCCGTAGTATACTACATTACTAATTGAGCTCATTCAGTCAAGGATCAAGTAGGACTTTAATTGGTTGCAATATAGGCTGCAGGATGGGTAGGATACATTTGGATATAAGAGTGACTACACCTCCCTAAGCACTTTAATACATACAATTAACCATTTAAAACCCTACACTTATGTCAAGTCATAACTCCACCTTCACATCAATGCACATTAACTCCTACTTCATTAAGCACAATTACATCAAGAGTCACCACTATCATGGAATATTTTTTTTCAGTCATACACTTTTTTTCTTTTTCAATTCAAGTGGCTCTTACTTTTTCAAAACATTGCACCTTTCTCCTTATTTCAATAGATCCACTCAAAAGCCAAACCAACCACCCCACACTTCAACTTTTACAAAGTTCATAACAAATTCAAGTGCTCACAAGAGGTATAAGGTTCAAATAGATGGTCAATTCAAATAAATGGGTAGGGCTTGTAATGTGGTTGCTAGCGAAATAGGATTACAGGCTCAAAGGGGTTAACTATTATACATAACAATTAAGTGGGTAAATATATCATTGGCTCAACAAAGAAACGCCTATATCACTTCCTAGACGGAATAAAACTACTATTTCACTTTGCAAACACACGGGGCAAGTTATACACATCAAATGCAATGCATACAATAAAAAAAAACCTCACCCACACATGGCACATAACTCGCTCCGGATCAGACTATCTAGACACTCTAGTCAAAGCAGTTAGAGTAAAAAACTGAGACTAAGCGTCACAACTAAAGCACTTACTATTCTCAAGGTGTAATAAAGTCAAGTGATATTTCTTTTAATTCAAATCACAACACAAGGTTTCCTACTACTCTACAAAACAAAAACTAACTACACCTGGTTCAAATAAAACCCTTGGAAAAGAACTTGCGGCACAAAGAAAAACCAAGGGGGAATTATTACACTTCCTACAAACGAAAATATTTTTGTCCTTTTCTTTCGGCCTTAATCCCTCAATAAACATGTCGATGATATACATCGTCAGGAAAAAATCAAAAATTTTAAATTTATATATATTTTTTATCAATATATTTTTCTATCTCTAACTACTATAACTAACAAAAAGTAAATTACTATACATACATACATACATACATACATACATACATAATATCCCCCACCCCACACTTCAAGTTTTGGCATGTCCCCATGACACACAATTAAAAGAATAAGGTAAAGGAAACTTCCCTGAATATCTAGTCAAGGTCTGAGTCGAAGTCGGGCTCCATTCCTCGCGCCCGAACTACTGCGCACATCCATGCAGACAACTTCTTCTGAGCCTTCTTGGGGTACACCCCACATTTATCGTTCTCGCTCACCGCATCCTTCTCTTTTGAGCCCTTCACTATCCACTCAACACTCGCAGCTTGTTTTTCCTTTTGTGCCCCATTTTCTACATCCATCTTAAAAGTCACAGTCTCCTCACCCACTCTAAGCATGAGTTTTATCTCATGTATATCGAATATCGCTCTACCCATTGCTAAGAATGATCTTCCTAGGATAAGGGTGACCTCTTTGTTTTCCTCCATTTTCACCACTATAAAATTCACAAGAAATACGAACTTATCCACCCGAACTAACATATATTCCACTATCCCCTAGGGTATTAAAGTCGTTTGGTCTACCAGCTATAACGATATTGTTGCAGACCTTATCTCTCCAATCTCCTTCTCCAATTTCCTGTAAATAAATAGAGGCATTAAATTAATTGAGGCACCAAAATTACATAATGATTTATCAAAATGAATAGTTCCTATAGAGCAATATATAGTAAAACTTCCTGGATCTCCACACTTTTGTGGGAGTTTGTTTTGAAATATCGCATTGTAATGCTCTGTGAGCTTGACCACTGAGGTCTCTTCTATCTTCCTCTTCTTTGTTAGGATTTCCTTCAAGAATTTGGCATAAGCAGGCATTTATGACAGCATTTCTATGAATGGTAAGTATACATGAACATGTTTCAGCACATCCAAAAATCTCCCTAACTGCTTGTCCAACTTTTCTCTACATAACTTTTGGGGGAAAGGTAAAGCAGGCATATGCCCGCTCTCATCATGTTCCTCCCTTCTCGAAGTTTCTCCCTTCTTTTTTTCTCAGCTTTTACCTGGCCCTTCTTCTTTTTATCAACATCATTCTTCAGCTGCTCCCCACTTTCTTTTTCAAGTTTCACATCATTTTGGATCGGGTAGGATCTTTCAACACTTGCCCACTTTTTAGAGTTATAACATTCACTCTTTCTTTGGGATTTCTCTCAGTATCAGCTAGGAGAGTTCCTGGAACTCTCTCAGATAATATTGCTGCATGTTGCCCAACCTGTCTCTCCAGGTTTCGAAAAGATGTTCCCAATTCTTTGATAGCTACTCCATAGGCGTCAAGCTTCTCATCTGTCTTGATAATGAAGGCCTTTATTAGATCCTCTAGACCAGGCTGCGTGGGCTGTTGAGGCTGATATTGCTGCCTCTGCTGATTTCAGAATGCTGGAGCTCCTTGTCCCTGTGGTCTAGAGTTATTTTGTTACCAATCATTCGCAGTACCTCTAGGTGAACTTCATGAAAAATCGGGTTGCCTTTGACCCATTGCATTGAAATTGTAGTTTCCCACAACATTTACTTCCTCAGTTGAGGCTTGACACTCATGAGTAGGGTCTCCTCTTCCACATATATCACAAGCTGTGTGAGGCTCAGTTTGTATCGAGGCTAAGGTCAGCTTTCGTATTTCCTTAGCCATAGCATCAAGTTGTACCGGCACAGATGTAGTCGCATCAACTTGGTGAACACCAGTTGCTCTTCTTCTTTCAGCACTCTCAGAGGGCCACTGATTAGCATCTTCAGATTACTCATCAAGAATTGTAACTATCTCCTCTGGAGTCTTCTTCATCAAAGGGCCTCCAATTGCATTGCTCAATGTTCTACGTGAGGCTGGTGTCAATCCATCCCAAAAGTCTTGGAGTTGCATCCAGAGTTGAATTCCACTACGTTGACACTTACTAACAATCTCCTTAAACCTCTCCAATGCTTTAAAAACAATTCCAGTCTCTTTCTGGCAGAAGTTATGGATTTCTCTTCTAAACTTGCCCGTCTTAGCTGAAGAGAAATATTTATCAAGGAATATTTTGCTCACCTCGTCCCATGTTCTAATCGAACCTGTAGGTAAGCTTCAAAACCACTGCTTTGCATCATCTTTGAGTGTAAAGGGGAATGCCCTCAAGTACACTGCATCTTGTGACACACCATTGTATTGAAAGGTATTCATAATCTCCTCGAAGTCCATTAGATGTGTATTTGGATCTTCGTTCATATTCCCTCTAAAGACACAACAATTCTGAAGGGTTTGAAGCAACCATTGCTTTAACTTAAAATTGTTAGCTGCAATTAGAGGTGGTCTAACACTTGATAAGTCATGGTTGTAGACCGGTCTAGCATAATCGCCCAGTGGTCTCCCAGGCATGGGAGCTATATTTCCGAACTGGTATGCAGCCAAGGGTTGATTTTGAGCAATTCTCTGACCCCTCTCTTCTTCATAGATGATCTGTGCATCTCTAATAGCTGCTTCCTCAGCATATCGTTGTTGTGTTGCCTCCCTTGCAGCCAGATCTACATTATCATCACCGTTCCTAGCCATAGTTTCTTTGGTTAAGGATTGCCTAATCTTTTCTGATGTCTTAATAAGATTTCTTTCCTTTCTCAGCTGTCGTAGTTATTTTTCTATCTCTGGCTTGTACGGTCACACTTCTTTCGCAGAAGCTCGAGTCATTCACCAATCTAAACCTGTGACCTGCGCACAGTCAAAGAACACCAAACGTAAAAAGAGAAAAATAAACTAAAATAAAAAAAAAAATTCCTAAATTAGCACTACAAACTATTTCAAACGTGTGTTTAATTAGGTTAAGCAAAACCCTAAATACGACCAACTGCTACAGTAATGCAGTGGTGGTCTCATGACTGCTGCTCCGTCATCCGCGGCCAAAAGCCACCGGACCAGTCCCAAAAGAACCCCTTAGCTATTGCACACCCTCCCCAATTGGTTTCATCTTCAAATTCAGATCGAGCTGTTGCAGATCTTCAAAATGCTAACGCGGTTACTATAGCAAAATTTCTCCTGGGAGAATCTGCAATTTTCCCGCACGATTCTGGTTCAAATTTGACAATTCGAAGTAATTGTATTAGTTCTCCACATCAAGAGCTATCTCTCCGACAAAAATCAAGCGATTTCATCGCCGGTATAATGAGTTCTAAGAATGACGATTTGAACAATTTCAAGGCTGCCATGGACGAGCAGCTCTTTCCCCAGTCTATGGGAGAGACAATAAAAAACGTCAATTCAACTTCAACATATGCAGCACTAGTTGAAAACAAACAAACTGGACAAGTTCCGACAAATTTCGAGTTAAAAAAGGTGGAGTTCGTCTAGGGTGTAGGTACAATCAAATTTAATATGGAGGAAATACATCAATATACTAAGGAGGAAGGGTTACATCAATAGCCATAGGCTCTCACAAGAACAATATAATATGGAAAAAATTCGAAAAATGCTGCCTAAACAGTTTGGTACTCAAGGTCACTGCCCCGTCGGATGGCTCGGAAGAAGACATGTTTTGATAAGGTTGGATAGACATAACGACTATGTTCTTGCTGCTGCAAAATCTGTTAACTACTTATTAGTTAATGGACGAGATTTACAGATGCGGATTTTTCCATGGACCATTACTTTCAATCCTAAAGAGGAAACCTCTAAAGCTTTTGTGTGGATTTGGTTTCCTAGCCTGCCTCCTATGTTATTTCCAAAGCAGTCATTGTTGTCTATTGCTTCACCGGCAGGTAAACCACTAGCAATAGACAAGGCAACTCAAGAGAAGTCACGACCTAGCACAGCTAGGGTTAAGGTTGAACTTGATCTTCTAGGTAATTTGTTATAACTCTTGACGATCAAACTGGTGGATGAAAAAACTGGTAAGGTGATCGAGCATGTCCAGAAGTTTGTATATGATAATCTCCCCCTATATTGCACATGTTGAAAGCGTCAAGGTCATGATGTAAATACATGTCGTTTGCTCTCAACAAAGAATCGTGTTAGTAGATTGACGGATGATGTTGAGGAATCTGATAATTCCACGATTGTGGAAAAGTTTCAAGGTGATGTGAGACAGATGCTTAACAAAAAGAGACAACTACATGGTGTAATGGAGGCAGCAACAGCTGAGGGACCACAAACAGCATTAACCAATGCGAATTTCCCTGATGGTGCAGAGGCTCTCAATAACTCTGGGATTTCAAAGAATGTTGCTACTTTGTCACGCCCCAAACCTGGGGAGGCGTGGCTGGCACTTGGTGCCGTGCTGGCCTGAGCGAACCACTCTGCAACTCTTTTTTTTTCTTGTAACTATCATGAGCCAATATGGCCACCACTTGTAATGCATAATTATAAGTGGGCAAATACTGTATCAATAAACCATCTTTCTTAAAACATGAATACATGTGGTCCGTCAAGAACTCTAACATACTGTACAAAATAAACTTTTGTCTCCAAATCCTCTAAGATTATATGACATCAAATGGGACAGGGTACCGGCCTACCCATAAGGCTGTAGCAAAACTCGGACACGATGGATCATAGACTCGGCTGCACTTTGAATGAGGTGGAGTCTTACTGATCCTTCGTTGAATGCTAATCTCGTCTATTATGAGGACTCGTCAAACTGATTATCTACACCTGCAGGCATGAATGCAATGTCCCCAACAAAAGGACGTCAGTACGAATAATGTACTGAGTATGTAAAGCAGAACTGAAATGTAACATTAAGTCAACATTAATTAAAGACATATAAGAATCAACCTGAATCTCTGAAGTGCCACCGTATATGCATACTTATAC